>SHCU01000398.1:48555-66263 GCA_004307685.1 Ceratina australensis
AAGAATGTTACGCAGAGAGAATGCATGCAGGACAGTGGTTCGGGAAAAGGAAAGTGGTTTCACCGAGCAAATGGAAAGGACAGTTCGTACATCTTTTACTGCGACTCGCATTATTTTGCGTGTCGATTACACAATCAGTAAATTTTCGTAAAAAGAGACGGACGATCGGATGAAGTACAACAAGGGAGGCTTCCCTTACATATAGAATGAGGGCAATATAGTATTTGGGGTAGGGGTAGGAGCGAGATCGATGTCCAACGACTGTACAGTGGTGCCCCCAGTTATATTTTCTTAGGATACAGTTATGGCCAATATTCGGCAGGAACGAAATGGAACGCGGCAAACCCCCGGGACTTGAATCATTTTTAATATTCCAGATGGGAGGATTGATTCGTATCAGAATAATTATAGCAGCGATTACATATCGTAATCATCTGAAGCGAACGCAATCGATACGTTTACACGTTCCTCGTAGGGAATCAATTTTAATACAGGTATACAATGTTAATCGCAAGGACTATGTAAAACGAAAAATGATCGAAATTAGTGGAATCGATTAGAAATAAAAATGTTTCTCCGACTTCACAGATAAAACAACTGAGATTCTGGCATGAAACGTTATGCAATAAACTGAATCGATCAATCAAATTGATGTAACGAGTTTAAATAAACGTCGCACGTGAAACTGAAAACGTTTGTTAACAAAATTCTACGGGCTATGGAATGTTACAAAAACTAAAGATTTTTAAAACTAAAATCGATTGCTATCAAGCTTACGTATTTCGTAGCGATAAAGCACGTATCCATGTTACACATTACACGTAGCAATTACTATGAAATATGTTGATCAATCATTTTCATATGATAAAAAGGTCCCATGCATTTTGGAACTTAATTCTCAGGACAAGGTGACGCTGGTCTAGCTATCATGCTTCGAGCATCGTTTAACAACACCTGATTTAACGATATTCCCAGTAAATAATTCATTATCTTCATTTAGGCATTCGGATCTACCAACAACCGGAGGGTATGAATTGAAAAAAAGAAAGGAAGGAATCGGCGAGGATAAAGGGTGCCAAGTGAGCGTACGTCTGCCCTGAGAAGCTGTCAAATTCAACGGTTGATTGGTCGCAGCGAGAAGAGGAGGTGGCAAACGGTAAGATGGCCGTAGTGTGTTCCCTGCCAGCTAGCCAGCAGCGCGACGTAACGCGAATATTTCGATTAAACTGGTGCGCGGACCGCGAACAGTCGCTTACCCCTTGCATGTGAGGGACCGTTTCTCGTTCTCGAACGTGCTTTTCACCGTGTGCTGCTTCCTGGCCGGTTTCCTGCTCTTGAAACGTGCTACATCGTATCGCAGGCTCGCCTGTAAAACGACGATGTTCTCGTTAGTGACCGTGGTGTCTCGCGCCGACACGGCGCCGTGTTACACGTGAGAGGTGGCCGTCATGTAACGACGATGATAAACCGTGTGTGGAGTGTTCGCACTGACCGTGTTCACAGCGAGGATAGCGGTAGAACATTTTAAAGCATTCACAAGCGGACCATGCCCGATGAGCGCGGCCATCTTCTACCCCGTCCGCGAAACGGATTGCGCTTGTGAGCAATAGGGGGCGCCTCGGGCGGGCTGCGCTTGTTGTTTCCCATCGTCCGCCATTTTACGGTCGCCATTCAGAAGTGAAAACCCTCCTAAATGTTCTCGAATAATAGCAGCCTCGCCGTGTGATTTTTGGTGCTGAGGGAGGCGCGCCGTCGCGAGAAGTGTTGCTAATGAATGTACGCCGTACGATGGAGAAGCCATGACGCATCCGTCGCATCAAACGAACGGCGCTAGCCTGGAGGACTGCCACACGAATTTCTTCGCGCTGGTGAGTGATGATCAGTGAGAGAGAGAGAGCCGACTTCGTCCAGTAGAGAATTCGACCCGCGACACGACGATTACGCCGAACCGGGAATTTCGACGAGCTCGGAACGGCACGTTTTACCGATACACGGGACGGCCGGGAGCATTTAACGGGCCCGACGATCGTTTAACGGTACCGTGCGAGTCGAAGCTGCCCGGGTTAACCTATATATCGTACAATTCCCGTGGGCAGCACTCGATCGTTCGTCGTTGTCGACGTCGGTGTTGTGTATCGCGAGGTTCCCCTCTCCCTCGCCTCCTTACCCTACCCTCCCTATCTCTCTCTCGCTCGCTCGCTCCCTCCCTCCCTCTCATCTTCGCGACCACCGCTGCCTGTATACCACGTATATATGTAAATATATATACATACTTGCGTACCTAGATGCATACATGTACCCTACATACGTGTATACGTGGTAACTATATAAACAGATATGTAACGTGTATACCACGGAGGAACGCGAGGTATGTGTGTAAGTGCGTGCGTGCGTGCGCTCGCGTCACTGGGATTTGAAGTTTATGCGACCCAATGTCATGCTTGATTCATGTCGGCCCTGAGTTTTCCACTCGCGAGAGAGTTAAGGATGTTGCAGCGCAGGGCTGACCGAACGACGACAGCGACGACGACGTCGGGACACCGTCGTCGGCGAATGTTTATACGGGATTTATACCGCGAGCGCGCGGTGGCGGCGAGCTCCTATTAATGATTCTGAACTACGGGCCGCGTTAAGAACGCGTTTTCGTCCCGGTTCTCTCTTTTTCACCGCGCGCCGAGAGAGATAACGAGATCGTCTCTCGTAACATTCCTTTCCCCTTTCAACGGAGCCAGAAAACTGTGTCAGACATTGTTTGCACCGGTCGAAAGTTCTCGTCTACGTCGATTGAATCCGATCCGAACGGAAACAAGCTCGGAGATCTGTACTTGAATCTCGCGGGTATGTGATTCTTTTTAAATGCAACGCTCGTTACTTCGGTTTTTAAGTATTTAAACGTGCTCAATGTATTTACAGAGTGATTGCCATCGAATGTAATCAGGAGCGATTAATCTTGGTTCACGCACGATGATATTGTATCGTGATTTTACTCTTTAACAATTACCTCGTGTTTACGTGTCGGGGTTGAGAATGGAACAAGCTGGTGGGACTACGTGTCTTTGAAGTGAACATTTCCAGTTTCAAGTATTCAGTGCATTCAAACGTTTATACACCATTCATTTTCCATTCAGTAGAATGCTACTATACGATTGTTTGTAATCGCAGTAGGGCACATCAATTAAATCATAAACTTGTGGATGTCGTTATCAGGTACTGAATTCATTTTAAACCTACAAGATCGTTGTTTTATGGCATACAAGTCAGGACGAAATCAACTGAAATCTTCTCTAAGCATCTGCACTGATAATTGTGAGAATATCTGTATTTTTGATATTCTTCATATTCAGGGAATTTGTTTCTTCTCTCTGAGGTTTCTTGTACCTGCTTCTGTAATTACTTATCGCGAATACATTAACGAGGCAACAACATTTCGGTTGTTCCCTGTATCGCATTCTTCAGAACATCTACATTTTAATACACGTTCGGTCTTCTGTTGCTAGCTTAGTTAGGAACTTTGAAATCTGTTCATCATCAAAATTCAAGGATTTGCAAAGGTTATTTTCTTCTATGAAAATAATAGAGAAGTCTGTGCTTAAATTTCTTTAATGTCACCTCTCTCGTGCGTTGATTCAGCTGAAGAAATAATTTTTAAAACTGTTTCTCGTCTCATGTAAGTAGGAATTTTGATCAAAACATATTTTACATGTCTGTATTCCATGAGTGTCTGAAATAAGTGTACTTTTCTTTCCAGATATAAATTAATTTCTCGTACGGCTCGTGGTAAAAACAGTTACCGTTCGTTAATCAAATAATGGAAAAGGCCTTGAGACAGGTTCCGAAAAGAAAATAATTCCGAGGTACTTTTTGTGCACAGGTTTATAGTTACGTTGTATTCGTGGTAAAATACAAGTTGCAGGTAGGAGGCGAGGTAGGAGCAATGCTCGGCCGCAGTGGTTCTCACTGTTCCTAATACGCGTGGAAACGTGTTTAGGGAAAGAGAATTCGAAAGGTTTTCGAGTCTACGAACACATCTATTCTCGTAAACAAGTAACACGTTGGTTACGTTTTATCAGGCTTTATTACATTGTCGGTGAAACGGCTTCCGTATTTACCAGAATCGTGCAAACGGTAAAGAAAAATTCCGAGTTGCAAATTCAGCCGCGATGACGCTGCACCAAATTCACTTGATTCCTAAAATACGTAACGAACTCATTAAGATGCGCTGCATCTTTATCATCACGTGAATCTAAGTTTCATCGATATTTATTTAACGTCGCGACTCGAATAGATTCGTCGTAGCTAATTGCGAACGAAATAGCTGCTGGCTCGTTCGGTGTGGAAGAAAAAAATCGAGCACTCTGTACAAACACTGTTGTAGTCTTGATACGTCACGTCTTTGCGTTGCAAGGCTTTCACCTAGGCCTGGTCAAGCCCCCTTCGGCTCTTCTCCTATTTCTCCTCCGCGGAGCACCAGTTTCAGTATAACCGAACCCATGCGACTTTGTCGAGAAACGAAGCCGCGTCGGCTCGCTTGCGAGATCACCTGTATCAAAATCAGAAGGGTTCAACTCTCGAACGTTGTACGAATTAATCTGTATGTATCTAGAAATATTTTAAGAACCACCTCCCACGTAGTCTCCTAGGTTTCAAGTGATGTCGAGATTACTCCGAGGAATTAACTTAATTGCTCCCGTATATAGAGGTATTAGAAATTCGTATAAAAAGGAAGGAGCGAGAGGGAATTAGTTTATGAGCATAATCTATGTTCCAACAAACGTGATCCCGTTGTCATTCTACATTAATCGTGTTTGCTAACAGATTTCTACTGCTTACAAGCATCAGTCGTTACTTCGATATTTTGCAATAGGTACTTTTATTCATTCACTTATTATTAGTACGTTGACTGACGCATACCCCGGGTCTATGCATACGTATAAGCTAACTCTCTTCTCTGCAGGACCGAAGACAGTCGTCTTAACGATTTCCCAATATCTTCCTGTTTACAGATTCGTGAAATTTTCTTTTTTTGATACTTGACCAATCATGCAAAATTCGAAGTTGCCGTAACGCAAGTCAGAATGTTTATCCTTTAGATAACAAAGGAAATTGGACAGTGATTAATGGTAAATAATAACGTTGAGTTAAAGGAAATTGAAAATAACTACATTGTTTCCGAGCTATTCACGTATCTCAAAGTATGTAACGACGGGACATCGTTATATTATTTACTGTCGCGATAATCCTGCATTAGACTTTCTAACGAGCGGATGTATATCAATTTTAACTTGAATAATAGGGAGCTTTTTTTTTTAAAAAAAAAAGAATGAGAACCATCGCTGTGGGGCATTTTCTGGTGGTGAGGCTGCCGGCTGGTGGTGGTACCTCTACTCTGTTGGTCGGGGGCTTTGAATTTTTATGCGACTTCTTGTATACATATATGCGGCTGGCAGCGCGCCGATGTTCACCCACGCTGCAGCGATCCTTCCGCCTGGTCTCGGCAAGGCGCATGCGAATCGTTCAAAGCCCCTTATGGCTCCTCTCAGTGCAGCGCGACTGCCCGCGAGACCGCACAATATGTATTTCGAAACTCGTTCTGTTACACTCTCACAGTTTCGAGATTTCTCAAAGCTCATTCCTTCACGAGACGTAACGTCGGTGAACGTAATAATTCTGTGACAGGAGGCAGTGGCTCAGAAGTGAGTAGTCCGTACAAATATATTCCTATTCGTCCAGTAAAACGTGTGCTAATTCATTTGTTACATGTATTTTATTTTGAGGTCACGGAGCGTTAGAAACGTACACGGCAAGGAGAATTAGTCACGACGCGAAGGATACACGAATGTAGATCAGGAATTCGTGAACCGAAAAGCGTATCAAGTTGACGAGTCACGCTAGAATTATAACGTATCCAAATTACGAATGATCTTTTTTCAAGCGTCAATAATCGCACGGTATCGTCGCGTATGCGAGAAATAACGAAGGCAGCAAACCGATGTGCTAGACGTACCCACGGATTGAATCTACGCGGGTAAGCTTGGCACGTCGGTTTGCTTGTATTGATCAGCAAGCTTGACAGCCCCGTACTATTACGACGGGCGCCTTTGCTCACCGATTACACATTTTGTCACGCCGAGGCAACGCGATAGGCGCCACCGCATGTCTTCCAAATCGATCCTTCTCTTCTACTCCTCCGCATTTTTCAATTATTTACGCCGACGCGAAACGTCATCCTTCTCCCATGACGTTCGGAGACATCCATCGCTTTACTTCTAATATCAGCCACATTGAAAATCAAGTAAAACAATCTTTATCTCATACTGAACCGATTTCAGTTTTTTACTTGACGCACGTGCCTGAACGTTATCCAATTATATTGCGTGACAAATGAGAATAAAATGCAGCGAAAGTTCAAGGACCGACCTTCCCCAACGGCCAACTGATCTTCGATATATGTACGCGGCCTCTGCAAACCTTCACCTTAACTCCTCACCGTTAATTAGGAGAGTTTACGTGAACGTTTCAAATGTAAATTCCACGTTCGGTTACACTGCATCTTCGATACTTCGTATACAATTTGAATATTAATACTCGCTGGATATCATGATCAGTCGTACTCTGTAAATTTTCGAATAATAACAAACGATCCCGTCGTTCGTTTTAGACTGACCTCTGCGGCATCAAATGGAAGAAGCTCGTATGGGGCGAAGTGGTCGGCGATTTCGGGGGCACGCCCCTGGAAGACCCGGTGCTGTCGAGTTTCTCACGATGCCTCGCGGGTGACATCCTCTGCGTGTGGCGGCGAGTCGCCGCTACGCCGGCCACTTCCGGCCCGGCGACCACCTCGGCAACCGGACCCGGCATCTTCGACATGGGGATCGCAGCGTCGCCCGCGCCACCGCCCCTGTCCCTCACCGCCGCGAAGGAGCTCTGGATCTTCTGGTACGGCGAGGAACCCGATCTCTCCGGCCTCGTGTCGCCGGAACTCATCGCGTGCAGTGAGTAATCAGCCTCTAGTTTCACCGGAATACAGTAAAACCTCTTTTCGTGCGATAGATAGGGACCGCATAAAAGAAATCGTGCAAAAAAATATTCGGAATTTTTAGAAATATTCACATGTAATAAACAATGTTGTACGATATATCACCTGAAATTTTTTTCATGCGGCGGACAGGGACCGCGTAAAAAAAGTCGCAGTTAGAAAATGCATCAATTATTTACGAAATAGATGAGAAAATGCTTTCAAACCAATTAAATGATTAAATTAGACCTGGAAATGTTTTATAAAATTTTAATTTTTCATTGTACGTATACACGGAGAAGCTTGCAAAATGCACATTAAATAATTCACTGCTACTCGTCGTAATCCAAAACGCGCATCTTGTCGCGATGAATTGGTTCAAAATCGCTTTCGTCGCTTGAAGATACGATTTCAATTGATCTATTTTTCGGCACCGTAAAGTCAGTTATCAGTTTTTGTTACGACGGTCGGTTGGTCAGTTGCTTGTACACATCACGATAGCGAGACACGCATGATCTCAGCCCTTTTTGGAATTTCAATCTTCTTTCGGCATTAGTGTCTATTTTAAGAAAATGCGTTTCCAATTTTTTAGAAATCTGGATCCCTGCATATATTTTATCTGCTGTAATAGATTCCGGTTCTTCTTGTCCGTCTTCATAATCTATCAAAGTATTGATAATGTCACTATCATTGAGAGTTTCGTCCTCAATCATTTCGTCCAGATCATTTTCGCCGAAAGTATCAAAACCTTCTCCGCTGATTTTATGTGCGAGCGCAGTTATTTCTGATAATAACGTGCACGCGTTTTCGGTTACATTAATTACACATTCAGGCCAGATCGCTTTCCAGCACGAATTTAATATCGCACAAAGATAAAATCGCATAAAAAAGGACCGCACAAAAAGAGGTTTTACTGTACCGTCCACGCTCTTATTCCCCGACGGTTTCAGTACCGATACAGAAATCGCTATCAATTTAAGGGATGTTACGTAGATGTTCCTTCAATCCTTTATTTTTCTGTATACTCAGTTTTGTATAAACCTGTTGAACAATACAAATATTTCACGACGCAGACGGTTCAAACAATAATTGATCTGTGATATAGTTATTGTATATTGTAAACCGCGAACTCCGACTGTCGGCGAAGTCCCGTATACTTTTGTGTCCCGAGAAAGAAGTTGTGCAAAGCGAGCGAAGCGGTAACGCCGGCTAAACCGTGTTTTTCTACACCGGGTCGCTGAACCATGTACTCACATACTTACCTGTCCGCAGCACCGCGCGATGCAACTGTGCCTTTCATTATTGTGCGCATCGATTGCGAAACCGATTGATAAACATAATTCGTGACGGCGAATTCTCGATATCAGTGAAGAATGTAAAGAATTCACGCAGACTATTTTTAAACGTTCGATGTAAAACGTATAAACGCACGCTCGTTCTTTAAGGACGACGTGTCTGTGTTCAGGTGCCGAAATACAATGAGATTACTACCGGTATTCGCTGTTAGTTTGCATAGAACGGAAAGAGACAGCGGTGTAGTATGTACGCAAATGGGTACGCGGTCAACGTGTGTTTTGAAAGCAAATAAAACAGATAAAAATAGGCGGTAAGCAAATTGAAGCGTTGTATCGTTATATTGACATTCTCTAAATCGCGCGATTGGCTTCGCTAAATATTATACTTTTTCCAAGCCGTGTACAAGTTTTTATTATTTTTACCCGATGCTCCTTTTCGCTGGTAGTAGCTACCGTCGACGTGACTCACTGTAATTTCATACACGAATCGCGTTACTTTCACACTGGAATCAACTGTTTCCTTCGGCCAGTACGAACGAGCATTAGTAAGAAAGTAGATCGCGGGAAAATAGCAGAGGATCTACGTCCACATTGTTCGCATTACACTTCTATTGTCCACGAATAATTCTGTTAGACCTGTAGACAACCGAGTAAAACTCGAATAATCATATTTAAAATGATCATTTTATTTTGCAACATGCACGCACGAACATCGGGCGTAACAGTATTTGTTGTGTTTGCAGAAAGTGAACAGGGTTCTTGGGAAAGTGGATTATCGTACGAGTGCCGGTCACTTCTTTTCAAGGCTCTGCATAACTTGATCGAACGGTGCTTATTATCGCGGGATTTCGTTCGCTTAGGAAAGTGGTTCGTACAACCTTATGATGGATTCGAAAAACACCGTTGCAGTAGGTACGTTGTTTATATTAACGAAATCATCGTCGATCGGAAAACTCGATCTCTCGCCGGAATCTTACACGGTATTTATCAATCTCTCGTTGTTCTCCACAGCAGTCACTTGTCGTTCTCATTTGCATTCTTTGTCCATGGAGAGAGCACCGTCTGTGCAAGCGTGGATGTCAGGCAGCATCCCGCTGTACGGCATCTCACGAGGACTTGTTTACAACGTACCCAAACATCTCAATCCGGTGTTAAAGGTAAGAAACGATCTCACGTCGTTTAATTGATGCAAATGAAAATCTGACTGACGTTTCGATTCTGTTTCAGTGATCTTAGCTCCTTACGGGCTAGCGGGCACGCTGACCGGTCCCGTGGGACGTACAGACGGGCAACTTCTCGAGGAATGGAAACACTTTTATCCGATCAACGGCAGCAACGTAGAAGCGGGACTTCCACCACTCGTAGAAGTACTCGTCGGTGGCGTTCGCATGCGTTACCCCTCTTGCTATGTCCTGGTCACCGATATGGACGACACTCCACCCGATACTCCTCTCTCTCCTCCGAGCAGTCCCGCGAGCTGCGAGCACCCGCTCCTCGGCCAACAGGAGCTACGAGCAGCCACGGAATTACCGGAACGTGTCTGGGCAGAATGTACTTTGGGCTCACCGATTTCTACTTCCAAAACAATCGATTCTTCCACGGAACTTGGAACCTGGACGTTCAATGATCCAACGCAAAAGTCTTCCTGTACCTGTTCAAAGTAAGTCACCTACCGTATCGGCGAACATTCGCATTTGTTACCGGTTATACCTCGTTTCGGGAAAATAAATAATTCAACGAGAGAACTATCGGTTGAAATATTTTCTGCGCTCACCGAAAGGGGTACAGCTGGTAACAGTTTAATTAGTAACTAGTAACCACTTCGCGCAGTATTGAAATTCGAGTACATGCGATAAATCGATTAGATTCTTTACGAAACTTTTACGATATTATTTTCTGTGCACATTTGTTAGATGTAGCAGTAAATGTATATCTCTCGACTGGTGTGCTATGTTTATCTGATAATGTTTAAAATAATAAAGTTATTTATTCTGTATGCATGTTGGCACAATTTACAAAACGTAGTAGATCGTTTAAAATTATATTTCAGTGTAGGTAGTAATTTTTTTTCAATGGCTGCTGTGATACGTGTGCATGTAAATTTAGTTTTAGAATGGCTCGAGTGCAAATCGTTTACTATAGAACGTATCTTATTTGTGTGAGAGAACTCTATCTCTTTAAAGATTTTCACAACCAGAAACATAGACGTTGTTAAGACGAGAAAGTTTCAATGAGAAAAATCAATTGTGTGCATTCTTACGTATTTAATTCTATATTAGGAGATTAGGCAGAATTTGTTAACANGACTAAATACTAAAATGCAACGCGCAAAGTTTATCTATGGTGTACAGAGCTTGTTACCGTTAGAACGAAAGAGTTAATACATTGAATGAGATCTGTTGCATATGCGCTTATTAATACGAAACGTAGTAAGTATGTCGACGTGCATAATTAGTAAATTGAAGTATCTTGAAGATCAGAAGAGTTTTCAATTCTAGCTTCTTCGTTTCTTACTGTACTAGATAACTTAGCAGAGAAATCGTTATATGCAATATTGAACTTGGACAATTATTCGTATTAATTGTCATTTCTTTTTTTTAACTTGCTTCCTTCAACGTTTCCTTCGGTGCTTTGCATGTATGTTTAATTGTATTATCTCTTTCCATAGACAAGTGTTTCTCCTTGATCTTGTATTAATCTGTATTCTCCTAAGTCAACTTATGTGCCAGTGATAACGCACGTATACCGGGAAAAGTAAACTCAGGAGCTAACGAAATGTAGTAGCTGTGTGAAACTAACACAAGGGACGAGGATTAATACAACTCACGACATCATGCTTTATATATTATTGTTTCTTGTAATTTTCTCAAGCAACGAGGTGATAGAATAATTGGGTCATATAACCATTCATGCTATGACAGTTTGTATCGTTTTTTTGCATGGATCAGCTTTTCATCATCGATTTATATCCATCAAGTTAACGATCATTAGGTGAGTGCAAAAGCTCTTGCTCAGTGGCAATTCTCTTGATATCGAAAAAATTGTTGAGAGATCGAACTAAACAAACGTTGCCCGAGACTGGCACGATCTTTCGCACTGATCTGATAAATACATTGCCAGTATTAAAATAGAACAATAAAGAAAATGATTAACTTGCGATTATGTTGTTTTCTGAAATCGAGCAGGACTGTATTGAACCGAACAGAAGCACCGAGCACACCGCCGGGCGGACCTCTTTCTTACTCGAGGGGACCACCAACAGGAGGAGATTGTCTACCAGTTCCATCGGTTGGCTCGCCAGGTTCCCCAGCACCCTCGCCTCTTCCAACTCCACATTCCGAGCCAGCGTCGGTTCCACCGGCCGAACCTACCATGCCCACCCTCAGTCCGCAACCACCACCCAGTCACACGAACACTGCCCCGCCGTTAACACCTTCCCAAGGCCCGAAGTCGACTTCCTCCGCGTGCAATAATCAAGCGCATAGTCCAGCACCTGGACCAACATTAAAACGACCAGTCTTAGCGTCTAGAGAATGCGAGGACATATATTTAGAGAACGAGCAGTCATTGCCCTGGCTGTACGACTATTCGACGCAGGAAGCATGGCTGAATCATCCTGTGAAACGTTTCAAGGAATCGAATCAAACCAGCCCGATCAACGCGCAACGTAGCAAAAATCTGTATCCGCCGATGAACTCGCAGGTTCCTCAGTTACAAACGCCGAAACTAGAAATAAAACAGGAACCCAACGTGAACGTAGTAAGCGATTATTAATTTAATTTTTTTTAAATATTTCTCGTTGCGGTTACGTTGTACGCGCGTGTTTGCGTTCGATAGGGAGATTGCATCGGGAGAAGAACGGACCCGTACGAGTTCGACGCGGCAGGCGAGGAGAACGGTACAGGCGTCGATGGACTCAGACGGCAGAGGGACGATCCTACCAAACCGTCGTCTCTCTTCACCAGCGAAGGTCTCCAAGCGTCTTACAAAGATTTGGATCAAATCTTCGACAATTCTGACCCTGATACTTCTAGCGATGAAACCGTACGTCCCGTTTTTATTCCACACGTTACTCTATCGATCGATTGACAGTTGACTTAAATAAGTTATCGGGTGATGTGCGTAGAATTTGAACCAGCTTCAAGTACAAACCCCGCCGGAGTCGAACAGATCTGGTGGGCTGCACGAAGAAACCAGAGTCGACGCCGGTAACAGACACAATAACCGAGGCGTGGGAGTGTTGCGGCCAGAAGAGCTGTCGAAGATGTTCCCGACGCCGCCGTCTCTCGAGCATAATCCCGTCGCGTCACCCTGTCAGCTGAACGACCCTTTAATGGACCAGACGGAACTCTCTGTACCTCAACGACCACTTAGGCATCTACCCGACATCTATCCGAATATGGGATCCCCTCAAGAAGAGCCAATCGAGGATTGGTCCTACGTGTTCAAACCGCCAACCATTTGTAAGATGGTTGGTTCTTCCAAGTACGCTCCTTTGACGAATTTGCCTAGCCAATCTCTACCGCCCGTTACACTGCCGTCGCACTGCGTGTATAGACCCGCCTGGCAGTGCAATCCTACTACGAACAATACAGAGAACAAACCGTTACCGCCGACGAGACCCGGCTCGGTGCAACAGCAACCCTGCCCGCCGAGCCCGGCGCCGCTCGGCGCGCCGTATCGATCGGCGACGATCACCGGCAGGCCGCCGCCGCCGCCTTACGACCAGCCGAGTCCAGCGACCTCGACAACGTCCTCTTATCTGAACAAGAACTTGAACAGCATCGAGGCGGACACGCCGGGGCCGGCACGCGTCCCAGAATCGAACTCTCTCGTAGTGAATATCTTGCTAGGTGACACCGCGCTTAATATCTTCCGCGATCACAATTTCGATAGTTGCAGTCTTTGTGTGTGCAATGCAGGTCCTAAGGTTGTCGGTAACATTAAAGGGGCCGACGCCGGTGTTTATCTAACGCATTCGTGGTCGGGCGGTGCTCTCTTTCAAGACGACGATCAAATCAAGTGCAGTTGCGGTTTTAGCGCGGTCGTTAACCGACGGCTGGCACACAAGGCCGGGCTGTTCTACGAAGACGAGATGGAGATCACGGGGATCGCTGAGGACCCGGCGGAGAAGAAGAAAACGTCGCTTGTGACCGTCGCCTGCGGCGGCGGCGGTGGGAAGCCGTTAGAGGATTTAGACATGATACCACCTAATGTGTTGGAATTGCTCAGAGAACAGTGTCTGATCGTGCAGAGCTCGGCGAGCAGCCTTTACAGGGCGTCGAGGATTTACGCGGCCACGAGGAGCTACCCGACTCTGGCACCGACCGTGAACATGTTAGAGTTCAACGACGGTAACGAGGTATCGCTGGCGGCTCTCGATCAGGGTAAAATCAACGGTACGCACAACGAGAGGACTAATCGCGTGATCGGTGTGCATCGGTGGGTGTTCCTCAGAGCGAAGGGTCCTCAGTGCAGTGGTGATATCGTGCGAATGATGAGAGCCCTGCAACCGTTGTTGCAAGACGCGGTGCAGAAGAAATGCACCACGCGAATGTGGGAGGCGCCGTACACCGTGAGGGGTCCTTTGACCTGGAGGCAGTTCCATCGTTTGGCTGGACGCGGGACCGACGATCGTTGCGAGCCTCAGCCGATACCCGCGCTCGTCGTCGGATACGATCGCGATTGGTTGTCCTTGTCGCCGTACGCTCTCAGCTACTGGGAGAAGCTGCTGCTGGAGCCGTACTCCGGGCCGAGGGACGTTGCCTACGTCGTCGTCGCGCCCGACAGCGACTGCGTGATCAACAAAGTGAAATCGTTCTTCCGCGAACTATCGACCACCTACGAGGTAAGTGAACACTCGTCGAATCGTTTACTACGTACGTTTCGTTTCATAAACGATCTGATTTCCCACGTCTAGATCTGTCGACTAGGAAGGCATACGCCTATCGCGAAAGCGTTGCGCGATGGTATCCTTCGCGTAGGGAGATCGTCCGTGCAAAAGCAAGTGAAACAACCGATCGACGATTGGTTTAAACTTTTAGGAGAGAACCAATTAGGCGAACTGCTGCGATTATACGCTCAAGTTTGTAACCATCGATTAGCTCCGTATTTAACGCAAGTTATTCAGGATCGAAGTTTATTAGATCCGGGAGACTCGCAGTCGACCAAGCAGCAACAGCAACAGCAACAAACTACTACTATTCCCGTTGCCGACGCGATGCCAGCTACGCCCGACGTGATGACGAGCAAGCCTGAATCTGTTGGTACGTTCGCGTATTAATAATCAATTGTCTGAACGATGATCCGACGAGTAGCATCTAACATCGATGGGTCTTTAGAAGGAGAGAATCCTAGAAGCGAAACTCCATCGAACACGGGGACAAACTCGAACTCCAATGCTGGTAACACGACGCCAACTTCGCAACCTACCACGATACACACTAGCACCACGACGGGGCCCGACGAAGAGGAAGTTGAACCTCCGGCTGTGGTCGTTTACTTGGTGGAACCTTTCTCGTTGGGAGGCCCCGAGGATCCTGACCGTCGCAGACTCGCGATTCTAGCTCTGTTACGCGCGTATTCCGCAGCACTTAATAGCATGCCAGAGAACATCAGATCCAACGTCAACGTTCAGGTAAACGAGAAATTCCTTCTGCGTTCTATTTACAAATTAACCGTTAAGGAACGAGCGTATTTTTCTAAAACATTGACCAGCAGGTCAACGGATTTTTTAAGAAATTATTTGCTTCGTTTCCAGAGTGAGAAAAGGTGCATAATTAATATCGCTTTATTGAATTTTATGAAAACTTATGAACAGATGTGCAAAAGGATATCGAAGTGAACATTTCAGAAAAATAATGTCGGCGTTCGTTCGTTCGTTAAGGTTTAATGTTTATCGCAATTTATTGATCGTATTGATAATATCGTTTCAGATTATATCCTTGGAAAGCATAATGGAATTAGGTCGGGCCAGGGAGAGGCGCAAGATACAGGACGAGATGAGGGCGTTGGCGTTAAACGTGTTTCTGCAGGGCCGACGATTGTTAAACCATAACTCCACGGTAAAAAGTCTTACTGGCTTTGGTACCGCTGCGGCAGCAGATCTTTTCCTTAAGAGTAAAGACGTAAGATTCTATTTTGTATCACTAGTGTTCGATCGACTCCCACCCTAAATCAGAGTTTAAGTCAATTTCGATCGTGCTTGTTGTTGCCGCGTCGTCGCGTACCGATTTGCGAACGATAGATATTTTAGCGAGGAATAAACGAACCGTCACTCGGTCATTTTCAGTCTTATAGTAATACTCTTGCAACTATACATCAGGAACGAAACCGAGCCCCGTACCGGCTCTACGCGCCGGCCTACGTTCTGGCTCCTCTTCGGGCGAAGAGCGAGGCACCGGAATCATTCGGCATCGCCGGACCGGAAGAGTGCGCGGTGCTTTACCTGAGCTACTGCCTCAGCGAGGATCAATCTTGGCTGCTCGCGGTCGCGACCGACGACAGGGGCGAGATATTCGAAACGGCTACCATTAACATCGACATACCGAACAGGAAAAGGAGGAAACGCGCCTCGGCCAGACGAATCGGTTTGCAGAAATTGATGGACTTCATACTCGGCGTCATGTCTCAAGGTGTAAGTATAAAAATTAATCGAAGTCAACGTCTACAACGTGAAATAGCGTGACTTATTTTTCTGTGATGCTACCTCGTTTTGAGAAGGAACATCTTTGCGTGTATTTAGGTACAGCCTTGGAGATTGGTAGTAGGCCGCGTCGGACGTATCGGCCACGGTGAACTGAAAGGCTGGAGCTGGCTACTATCTAGGAAAGCGCTTCTCAAAGCGTCTAAACACCTTAAAGAAATATGTAGCCAATGCAGTCTCCTGTATCCAACAGCGGCACCTTGCGTGCTCAGCGCTTGTTTAGTTTCGCTCGAACCAGATTCGACTCTCAGGCTGATGGCTGACCAATTCACGCCCGATGAAAGGTTCGGCCAGGCCTCGGTAAATTGCCAATTATCCACACCACAAGACGTTACATGCACCCATATTCTCGTCTTTCCTACATCCGCCACCACACAGGCAAGTCTCTTCATTTTGATCGACGTGAAACGAGAGAGATCACTGATTCCGCTGCAACCGAGTTTTTCCATTTTACTAAATTATATTTTCCTATTCCTATACAGTCGTCGCAGACTGCATTCCAAGAACAACACATTAATGGACCAGAATTAGGGGACGACGAGCTTTTCTCTGCGTTGAACGACGACATGCCGGAAGGTATGGAAGGTATGGGAGATTTCAACGATATCTTCAACGTATGGGCCGAGCCCGGAGCTGGTGGGGGACAGAGTCCTGGCGGCAGCCCGCATCGACCTGAGGGATCCCCTCTCGGTGGAGACGGTGGTGGCTCGGGTTTAGGAAATCACGACGGTCCTGGCAGTCCGTTTCCATGTAACAATGTAAGAGTAAGTCGAATAAAAATCACATAAACATGATTTAATAAATATCCTCATAATTTATACGTGTACAACGATATTTCGCATCGAATGGATGTAATATAACAAGAATGAAATGGAACGCGTAGATAGCTGTTGCTGAGCAGGCAGAGGAGGTCGGGACGTTGCTGCAGCAACCACTCGCTCTCGGTTACTTAGTTTCCACCGCGCCGACAGGACGAATGCCACCGTGGTTCTGGTCAGCGTGTCCCCACCTCGAAGGAGTTTGCCCGGTGTTCTTGAAGAACGCTTTACACCTGCACAGCCCGGCAATACAGCAGAATAGCGACGACCTGTTGCAACAGCAAAGCGCGCTCACTGCTCATCCGCTAGACTCGCAATATACCACCGATGTGCTCAGGTTTCGTATTCGTCGTCAATTTTATATCTCGTTTTACACGTGTCGTCGTTCCATCTCTGATTTTGTTAACGATCAATTGTTATTCTGTTTGCACAGATACGTGCTGGAAGGATACAACGCGTTGTCGTGGCTCGCGGTGGACGCGAACACGAAGGATCGTCTGTCCTGTTTGCCAGTGCACGTGCAGGCGCTCATGCAGCTCTACCACGCGGCGGCGGCTCTCGTCTGACCCACACCGTTTCCCTTCGTAGTGCAGTACGTGCACCTCTTTCACGCACTCCTTTACCGATACCCGTCACTCGGGGCTTTACGAGGGCAACTGTGGTTCCCTTCATCCGTCTTCGACCGCACGTTAAACACTTCGAGATTCAGCCCGGACATTCGCTGGGAGTAAACGATTGTTACTCCCAGCTCCTCCCCCCTACTCTCCCCCCTTCGACCGTGTAGTCGGTAAAAAAAATCTCAGAATGCGAAATAACCGAGAATTTTTTTCTTTACTCGGTTCCTTCGCTTTGTTTCTTATTTATTATTTCTTCTT
>SHCU01000398.1:72443-93295 GCA_004307685.1 Ceratina australensis
ATATAATAATATTACCTAAGGATCGTCGATGGGTGCGCACGCAAGCTGAGATTTATCCTGATCATTATTAAAACGTAGAAACCTCTACGTAAGTAAACATCCTTTCCACTGCTCCTCTATACACCTTGTGCTAACATTTTGATTGATTTAACACGGTATTTCTGAAAGCAATCATTGTTAGAAATTCATTTGTTTCTAGTAGTATTTTAACTTCGAAGTACTTACTGCTGACCTATATGCGTTTCGAAACGAGTTAATCTTCTTTCATATCGCATCACTGACCATTTCAGGTGTGCATGGAATAACAACGTATTCCGGCTCTGTCATTAAAAATGCCGTGCAATTATTTTCTATTACATAAAACGGGAAACTCGTGCAACGCGAAGGAGCGAGATAAAACTCAGCTGAATTAATCAAACCGACTTATAAAAAAGCAATATACTATCACGGTGCTAATAGGTAACGTCAACTATTCATTGAAGATCTAGACACAAGTATTAATAGCGTTTTGAATGAATTGTAACGCTTCATAGTTTGCAGCCAGTTCGACCCATAATTACGATTAGATAAAACACTCAGCGGTTGTTATCGTAAAACGAATTCGAAGGAAATGACACGTTCGAGGGTGTCCCTGATACTAACATTTTTATCTACACAATTGCAGCACGGTATCAAATTCCACGAATGTTTCACCTGTGCACACAAGAAACGTCCGCGAGCGTCAGCAATAAGTAAGTACGCGAGGACGCAGACGATTCGTTTCACAGGCGCGTCGTGACGCGAAGTAATTTACGATTACGATATATCTTATCTAGAAGCGAAGCGCACGAAATTAGGTTGAACGCGTATTAACATCCAGAAATGTTGTAACAGGGTTTAATGATCATTAATTAAAGGGAGAGTGATAACAGATCGTTCGGTATCTTATTTGCCTTTTGTTATTTCAAGTATCAATTCTCGGTATTTCCGTCTTTGATCGATCAGAAATTCTAATACCTATAATTAATCATAATTACTCTATAAATATGTAACGTTTGGATCTCGAAACGTATTGATGTTTGCTAAATATAAATCCTGTTGAATGCAAAGCCGAACTGGGACAGATTCCATTGACGATTGCTAGCACGCAACTCGCTATATTCCTTTCACAGGAAAATGCATATGAAATTATAAAGAAATGGCAACAACAATGGTGCAGGGTGGTTCGCACATAACAGCGAAGGTCGTCTTGAATATGTTTCAGAATATAGAGCTACGGAGATACGCTTGAGGCAGTCGAGTTTCCAACCACCGAGATAAAGTGGTTTTTCGCACTATCCGTAATCCTTGGATTCTGATAAGGCAAGGAGAAATGTTTTACGTGTGTGTTTGATGATACAAACATGATCAAAGTTCCGGTCAGTTGCCCTCTGCGAAAGACTCGCAATTTGATCTGACTGTTAGCGCTATCAGAGTGGAGGATAGCCTACTAGGCTCCAGCGAACTGATAATTCAATTGTTACATATATAAGTGATATATATTTGTAAATAAATTTGTTGATAAATTATTTGTACGGTTTTAGGAACGTAACTCCTTTTCTCTGTGATTACTCGCTTATCGGTGGAAGAGAAGCCGACGTCAAACCCTGCAACTTTTTCAGAGTTAGAAGATTGAAGATGAGAAGATTCGTTTTTATGTTATTCTGATTAATAAATCTTGGCATTTTTAATTTAAAAACTCAAATCAGATACCAAAAGAAATGTTTTAGTAGTCTACCCTGAACCATGGTAGCGTTGGCAATCGTATCAATTTACGGATCTTTCTTATCTGTATAAATCAATGAGAACGACCCATCTCTCTCACCGTGGAGGGATTAAAACCAGTTTTCATTGTTGCTGACAGTTCACTGTTGGAAATTCACATTCTGCAACACGTAAATAAACAAATACTATATATTTAAAATGCACCCCTTTATTTAGTTTAGTTAATTATTCATTTGTAGGTAAAGAGCGATGTCTACTGTTTATCCGGCATTGCCTAAATGGTCTGTAAAGGACGGTTTCGACGAGGAAGATTTAACAGATATCGACGACGAGGTGTTTATCAGAGATGGAAAAGGCGATAGCTCGAAATTAGATGATGACAGAGGTGTTAAAAGGCCTCTGATGGCACCTCGTAGGAAATATAAAAAGTCGCATAAATTCGAGGCGTACAGATTTTCGAATAAAGCTATCTGTGTACCTCTTTGCTTCGGATTCGTAGCATTGATAATACTATTAAGCCTGATCGTACTATGCATATACATTGTGAACATAATTCCTATGCCAATTGCGATCTTAAGAAATTGGCTGTCGAGCGATGTCGAAGGGCCTTTACACGAGTCGGACATAGCTCCGTGTACTTCTCTTACCACGACTATCTTATGGACCAGACCATTGCCGAAGCTTACGTCTGAGTCCCCGTTGAGAAGCAACGATGTCAATCGCGATGGAATCGAAGACATTATAGTTGGATTTAGCACAGGTCTTTATTTTCATTCGACGCTTATATTTGAATTTTTTAATATCTTTGGTTGATATACTTTTAATCCATTTACTTTTTGATTTGCAGATTTTAAGTTTATGTTTTTATAATTTTGGTAAATAACATGATTTATTACTTTCCGTTATGTATTCGTAATATTGGGACGTGCTAAACAGATTTTCTCTTGGCATAGGATTGGATGTGACGACTATCCCAGAATATGTTTGCGAATTATACTTTGACGGGCAAAATCCATGCTTCGGTGGGATTCTAGCCTTGAACGGCAGAACAGGAGATACACTGTGGACGCATTGGACGGCTCATGCGATCTCTTCGATTGACTGTGGTTTAGATTTAAATAACGACAAGATCAAAGACTGCGTTATATGCGGCAGAAGTGGAATACTTCATGCTGTTAATGGAGACAGCGGTAATAGCCTGTGGGAATTACCAGTTAGGGATTTAGAAGAATTGGAATTCTCGGATATCTATGATGCCAAGTTCATCGCTGATATAGACGGGGACGACGTCGGAGATGTTATAGCGTCGCATTCGATGCAATCGAGAGAAATACGTTCGAACGAGATCCTTCTGATCTCGGGGATCAATGGACATATTATACATAGCTCTGTTTTACCAAATTCAGAACAATTATTCTCAGCGCCTCAAAAACTGGTCCATCCAGATGGAGAAAGTATGTTTGTTCTCGCGACAAGTAGCCAGAAGCGATCAGGCGGATTGTACGTAGTTCCTCAAGTGAATTTGATGTACGGCGACTTAGTAAGTATCTCTAATAAATTTAAACGAAAACAACAATGTCACGCGATAGCTAGTTACACAAATATTATTAAAAATGATATGTTACAGAAATTGAGGAAATTGCACCATAACACAGGAAGGGGAACTTTGCTACCTCCGATTTTGGTAGATGTTACATTAGACGGAGTGGAAGATATCGTTGCTGCTATGTTCAATTCTACGATAATAATATACGATGGCTTAACGTTCAAACCGATCTGGAATTATACAGTACCGAATTCTGAAGTGATAAGCGTGCCAATTCCTGGGTATTACAATGACGACGATGTACCAGACTTCATGGTGAAGCATCAGATAGGTTCCGGGTTTCCAACATATTACTACACGGTCGCAACGGTCATAGATGGGAAGACTGGGAAACCGTTGTTAGAAAAATCGATAGAAGATAGCCTGAGCGAAGAGATGTCTGGTTTATCGGTTACCGTCGATGGCTTTGGAAACGACTGGTTTCTACACTGGTCAGTCGACTGTTTAAACTACGAAGGAATCAAAGAAAAATATCAATTCCTTAAAAACGACGATTTCCTCTTCGAATCCCGGGCTGACCTCTGTAAATTGAGATTTAATTCCACTTTAATCACGAACTTGTATGCCCTGAGCCAACACGTTGGGCCACCTGGCATTTCGTTGTATTTCTCAGAGGATTGGAAGTCTTTGGAATATAATAATTCGGTAAATTCTAGATTAGAATACGATGTCGCGCCTTTCGTATCTGAACGATCAACAAAGATTTATAAAGACCGTAATCAGATAGATGCGCTCAAACAGAAGCAGCGAGATTCCTATGAAAATTATAATCAGTACGTGCCGGTTGATAACAATCGGAATGATAATTTCGATTATGATTATAGCCTGAAGGATGAAGATAAATGGACGAGGAGAAAAATCGAAACGAATAAAAATGATATATCGTACGAAGTACCGTACAACGAAGACGATAAGTCGAACATTCAGGATTATCAACAAGCAGATGAAATACGCGAAGAAAGGAGCAACGCTAATTACGGATTTAATGATCTTGATAAAAGAACGTACAGGGCCAACGTTACAATTGCCGCGGAAAATCAGAAAGAACTGATGGGTGCTAATAGGAAATTAAAAATGGAAAGAAGGAAACGAGAAACGAGGATCAGAAGCAAGCGAATACACTCGGGACGTGGTGTGCAGAAGCAGCCTCCAACTGGAATACTGTTACCTTCTATCTTGAAATCGAAGGAAGGAAATTCCGTAGATCTAGTATTTTCCACGTTCTGGGTGCCTTCCTCCGAGGTGCCTGTGGTGTTGATACAACAGGACTTGGATTGCATACATTGGAAGAAAGTATTGTCAGAGAAGAATCAACAGTACAAACAGAACGACGAGATTATAAAGGAATGTTTAGGTGAACGAGGCGTTACCTACAAAACCCGTAAAGAAACTTTAGAAAAGGAGAACGTAAAAATTTCGTTGGGACAGATGACGGTGTACAGGATGAAATTGGAGTGCACGTGTCCGGAGGATATGCTGCCTAATCAAACTTGTAAAAATATATCCTCGCATCAGAGTTGGTCCGAATACCTAGGCTCGCATGGGAATGGATATTTCAAACCGTTATACAAAACTACTATGTGAATAAACGACAGAGTATTTATTAAATCTATATTTTTTAACTGATCGACAGATTAAGGCTCAGTATTGTGGTATATCATTTCGAGGGAAGTCAAAGCGTGTTTTTCATACATTTTAAGGGAGTTATTAGTTGCAGTTTGAAGCCTGTACATTCTTTTGAATTACAGACTGGTTCCGATACAGATGCCTAACATTCGTCGAGTGTTGTCGAATTCATTTATTATATAATTCTGAATTTATTATAAATATTTAATGCAACGTGTATTTATTATAAATTAAATAATTGTTACTACATGTAAAATGTTCGCGATATATGAAATAAATCTTACATCAAATGCATTCTTATTGGAGTTCATTGACACGAACACAACAAAACTTCATATAGCTATACGTATAATAAGAATGAAATTAGATGTTTGATCAATATCTTTTTGATGTGAGTTTCTCAAAGGAGCTAGTATCAAATATTTTTCTTTTCAAGATCTATTAAGTCTTTTCAGTGGAAATCAATTAATCAAACGAAATTGGAGAACGTAATTTATACTGACATACAGTTCTTAATCCATTTATAAGTACCATGGCTAAGAGAGTAATACTGAACCGTGAGTATCGCATATATTAATAAACGCAACGTCTATTATTATTTACTTAATTAATTTATTTTTATATGCACAGAATCCTCTTCTTACACTGCATGTGGTACCAAACCGAAATTTAAAGAGCCTGATGCACAAGTACCTGCAGCACCAGAAATATGTACAGTTGTCAGTTTCCTCGTAGCAGCTTGTGTCTCCTATGTCTATCGAATTCACATGAGTAAATTGTTTCTATAGAAAACGTGCAAGAACATTGACCCCCTGTATAGAAGCAGTGAGAAAGGTGTAAAACGTAGTGTCAAAGGGCAAAGGAGAAATGAGAAAGAGAACTGGGTCACAGAGTTTAAGCAAGTTAAAAGAGCATTGATACTTAAAGATAATAAACTAACGTTATAATAATTTCCAGGTAAGACAGTTTACGTTAACTAAAACGAAATTAAGAATTGTGAGTACGCNGCAAGTTAAAAGAGCATTGATACTTAAAGATAATAAACTAACGTTATAATAATTTGCAGGTAAGACTGTTTACCTTAACTAAAACGAAATTAAGAACTGTGAGTACGCGTGATTATTTGTACACAGGATAATGGCTGGACAGGGTCATAGATCGACGAAGCTCCGTTGCAACGATTACAAATACCTTCGTCGGCCGATCGTACCGTTTCTAGTATCGACAGCGCGAAACGTCGACATCCCTATGCGTTTTAATTACAGTATTTTAAACGATGTCGTGACAAACGCGCAGAGGCAATGCTACGCGTTCTCACCTAAACCAGAACTGTACAGAAACATCGGGACGCAGACCGATTACCGGGACAGCGAAGCACAGACTCTACCTTGGGAACCACCGTATAAAATTAAGCCAGGTAAAAAGCTACAGTTGACGCGATCGATGTTTATTTATTTAAACGAATCGTTCGGTTTCTAGGACACAGTCCAGAGATAATATCAATAGCGCACATGAGTTGGAATCATGGACTCGAGATTAGTCTGCACGAATTGGAAGTTATTAACCGAATGAAGAGAAGGAGAGAATGGGAAGCTACTCTCCCTCCGATGGACACGCTGGCTAATATAAAGAAACGTACAGCTATGATAAACGAAATGGAATTAGACGAATGGGCGTTCAGGGAATCTGTAAATATTCATTGTCGAAACATTCTAATTACGTTTATTTAAAAGCCTTGATTAAGAATCTGACCGTAGGAGATTCAAGCGATAATGGATTACAGACTCGAGTTAATGGACGAGTTGACTAGATCGCGGGAACGCGAGAAGCAGAAGAAGATACAAGATCGCTTCGATAGATTATCAAAGTTATTGTCCACGCGCAGAGACAAACAAGTGGATTCTATTAAGCATAAACTACGGAGAGAATTAAGGAAGCTGCACAAGAAATACCGCGAGAAGCAACTGCCGTTTAAGCGTGATATCATAAGGGAGCACGCCGATCCGGCTTCCGAAATCTACGCGCCGCAGATACGTCACGGGGAACATCCTCAGCGAAGGCACGAGGTGATACGGAAGGAACTATTGGGAGAAAGTTACATAGAAAGTAAGGACGTTTATATGTAAACTGTTATCGTTTTATTTGATTATTTTCGTATGTGTCACTTCAGAAGCCGATGAACTGGACACTCTGCCAAGCTGGCTTCCAGCCGAGGGAGAGTTGATCGAAATAAAACCGAAACCTAAGCCGGCCGATCTCTGTATCAGAGCGACGAGATGGACGAAAGAGAAGCTCAGCCAGTTACATTCGGACTTGAAAGGGATCAAAGGGAGCGCTAAGCCGATAGAGACACCGTTGTTGTTGAAACGCAAGTATAAATTACCTCCCCTGCCTCCCACGCCGTTCGTGCAACGCACAGAAGAACCTTCGTACGCGCGACTAGACCAATTCTCTACTCACATACAAAAGATAATTAGAGGACGAGCTATTCAGTGCATGGTAATCACGTCCCGTCGCGAACGCTGTAAACTCGATTTTTATGTTCGAACGATTTTTCCAGATGTTCGAAGGACGTAATAGGTGCAGAGAATTAATCGAGGAGTTGCAGTCGTCCTACGGATTGGAGGACGAAAGCAAGAAGAAGCATCGCAGGGAGCAGAATCGTACCTTGGAATTGCAACGGGTGCAAACGGAGAAAGCTCTGTACGAGGATCGTTTGTGTGAAATTCTTAACGCGCTGGAAGGAATAACTATATCGGGGATGCTAGACTTCTTGAGCAAAGTACTGTTCGCTCCGACTCGGTACAATCTGCTTTCTATAATCCGCTGTTTCACGCCGGCCGCTTTTCAAGGAATTAATGAGATTAGAGGACGAACGTCGTATCCACGCTCTCGCGTTATTAGCTGAAAGAGAGCGAGCTATGAGGGAGGCAGCAGAGGCTGGGAGACGTCAGCTCGAGTACAATCGTCGCAGGGAATTCGACGAGATGTTCAGGCAGATCACAAAAGTCAATCAAGAGTCTGTGGAGTGTTACTTGGAGGATATAATAAAAGAAGGGGTCGAATGGGTATCCGATGAAGTGACCAAAGAGTACATCTCGAAGCTCTGCGATAAAGTAGACGCTGTAGCGTTAGAGGCACAGAAAAAGTACGACACGAGTATCCGATTGATTTAGAGTGTTTCATTAACCGACTTGTTTCCACTTCAGCACCACGAGATTAATGGAAGAAGAGATGGTGGCGAATATGATTTACAATTTTGTATTGCCTGAAGTGCAGAAGAATGCTGTACGAAAAGATATAAGAGAGAAACAGCAGGCTTATTTGCAGAATGCCCATGCCACGATTTATAAACAGTTATTAACATTGCCATCTCAGGAGGAGGAGACGAGCGCGTTAAGTAAAATATATAAGGACGCGTATTACATAACTAGGAAAGAAGACGAGGATAAGACAGTGGTCGCGTCGAAGAAATGTTCGATGATATACGTTACAGAAACACAGTTGAAATCCACGCGTATATCATCTTTAAGCGACGTTGAGACGATGGTGGAAAATATTATATCGAATATTATTTCAGTACGTATAATGTTGCTCCTATGAGTTTTAATCGAAGCTACAATTCTAACTGTTTACATTATTGTATAGATGTTATAAGGTCGGGCTGTTGAAAGGATTCTGTTCAAAGGTACCTCGGGTATTAGATTTCTTACGAATAATTTATTGTCACTAATTTTACATGAAATTTTACATAGTACATTGCCCACATTATCGAATGAAATTACTTTTATAAATAAAACCAAAGTAAATTGAACATCCGTCCTTGAGATCTAACGATTTTACTCTATATAATGCACTGTTAATAGTATGTACGATTAAAATAATGTATGTGATATTAAAGCACATCGCTGTAATTTCTTCACCGATACATTTAATTGCATGTTTGCTTAACAGCAGAAGAAAGGTAAAAGAACATGATAACGATTCGTCTTTTATATATATGATAACTCTTAACGAAAGTTTCGTTTGAATCAAATTGCTTTTAATCGTTACACTGTGTAATAAAAACGATAGATTTCATATAAATACGTAAGGGGTTTAAACATGTAGATTTCGTTTAATTGTAACATAAAAAATGGAAATACGTATAGAATAAGAATTCTGCTCTTCATGTACAACTTTTATTATGTACAACCGGCTGAGAACTCTGAACTCCACGCTCCTATCATCAACGTGCATATTCGATGCTAGGAACTTGAAGCGTAATTTCTAAAAGCCATTTGTACGAAACGAAAAGTTAATGCGAGGTCGAAGGATACCCTTCAATAGTGTTACCAGCAAGAAGATCAGTCATGAACTTTTTAAATTTCACATCTTTCGCATCGGTAGACGATATTCTCTCGACTATCAGTTTCCGTTTCTTAGCTTGCAAATCCTTCGTTTGCAAAGAGTCAGTTTCTCTTTGATTGATAATATCAATGTGCTTTCTCTTACAAGTTTCTATAGACTCTACGGGCTTCTGCGATTCTTCCCTGGCGCGGCTCAGCTCAGCCGTCAAATCGACCATCTTTTGCTCCCACTCCTCGAGATGTTTCCTCATCTCGGCTAACTGAGTATCCTGATCATGCATTTTTTTAGCTTGTTCTTGCAACTTCAAACTCTGCAATCTCATCTGGAAGCCTTGCCTCTTCATTCTAAGCTTCATTTTATTCAACTGATCTTTCACCGAGGAGACGCACGTCTTGTTCCTCTTGATACGAGTATAAATTTTCTTAAAAGTCTGATTCAGTTTGTCTGAGTTATAATTATGTGGCAGTGTGGTATTGTTCGGATTTGCCGCATGATGGGAGATCATTAGACTCCCACCGGGCAATTCGTAAGAGCCCGCGTTGCTAATAACTGACGTACAAATACTGTGCTTTAAATCTGGTAAGATTTTCTCGTCGAAATGTTCCATAGCCATGCTGCTGATGTCTCGGAGCTCTTGAAGTATCTCGTGAGCTCTCGGAGGAGTTTTGGAGTCTCTGACCAAACGTAGGACTCGGAAAATTTCATCTATCACCTAACGCGTAAGATGATACATATATTAAAGAGTTTAATTTGAGGAGTCGTGGACAAATGACTTACCTTTCCGGGTATAAAACAGCACAGATTAAGATCGACATATTTTATAAAAGTCATGGACAGCATTGATATTCTAGTTTCAATAGCTGTCAATATGTCACAATGACGTGCCAGGGGATGGCTCCGTCTCTCCGACTCCCTTCTCGGTAATTGACTTTTTACTGCACGTAAACATTGGGCGTGATACTTCTCCATCAGATTAAAACCTCGATTTAATAACTTCTTGCATATCCGATCGAATTGCTTACAGACCTGTTGATACAATTTCAGAAAATGTTTCAATGCATCATTCCCGGTGGTTATTAATGGGCGTATCACGTGAAAATGATCATCTTACAATTCTGTATCGAGAAATTTCATCGTACGTGAGGTTGGATAAAATTGTTTCCAGAACAATGTCAGGGAGGTTTATTAACTGCAACATATCACTGTCCTTTCCTTCACGATTTCACGATCAACACGGTTCTAGTCGAAGATCTCCGCGCTCCAAGATAAGAAATTATATTTTCCCGTCGACGAGTGAAAGTGATAAGAGACAGGAGGATAGTAGTGCAGCTTCAACTATGGTGTATGCAATTACGATTACAATGTTTTGACCGACCGATGACCTATAAACAAATATAGCAATTGCACATGCTACCTCTGTTTACAACCCATTTCACCGAGTGGCAGAGAAAGGAAACCAGTTAATTACGAGATAACTCTTCGTGTATCATTGCCAACAGCCAATATCGTCGTAAAGAAAAATTCGATATAACGAACGTATTATCATGCGTTAGATTATTAATTAAAAACATAATTCGACAATATATTCCTTCGTTGATTTCTCTTTATTTAGTTAGATCTCTCCGCGCTCCATCGTGTGACCAATGAGAAAAGGAGATGCCAGATGAAAGAATATAATACTTTATTTATTTATTTGTCCGATTTGTCGACCGCTCGCAACAAAATAGTCAAGCAGGCTTTTAGACCTTAGTCAGTTCATCCCTACAAAAGGTGTTATAAATTATATTAATATTAAGCTCTGTTCAAGAATCGAATACAGAAAACGTGTGCAAAGTACTTAGAGACGAATCGTCGGTCGCTCATTAATTAGTTTGTTAGGTTAGACGAATCGGTGAATCTGAAATGAAAATATCGACATCTTCTTTCAATATTCAATTAAATATACATGCAGCACGATCTCCTAAATAAATCCGTAGATTCTAGAATTAAAACTTTACACGTAAACCGTATAACATATATATGTATATAACGATATAAAATAAAAAAATGTCGCGTGTCATTTCCGGTTAATTTCATTCGTTCGAATTCGGCGAATCGCGAGGACGTGATTATTTTCACTCGCCAATGGCGACTTCGCACGGCCGGAAATGACGGACAGGAGTAGGGAGGATCGTCGAGGGAGTACGTGCCAGTGATGGGCACAGAGCGCGATTTTTTGTTACTAGGCGCCTAAAAGACATGCGCGAATGACGTCACGGCTAGGGATGTCACGTGACTTCAAGCTCGTACATAATGTTGAACTTTTAATAAAATTGACCGCTAAACGGGATCCTGGTGGTGGGTTTAGGGAAAATTGTTAAGCGAGACGATGAAGAGTAGAGGGTTTAACGTTTAATATGAGAGGTCGATGAAGTAAATCGGTGAATTATTAACGTAGTTATTAAATATTGAATTTTTCAAATAATTCTCATCGTAAAAATTGTCCGATGTCTCATTTAAATCGCATTTTCATCGCTTAGGAGTGCTCGTACCTGAAATTGTAAACAGAGATGATAAAATTATAATAATAAAATTCGTTTATTTACTATCATTTGTTGTAAATCTATGATAAATGTAAATAATATATATGTAAATCTATGTAGATTTACAACAAACGATAGTAAATGAACGAATTATTAATAAGAAATTCACAAATTCCATACGAGTCAAGCATAGAAGCGTGTCTTCGTATTCGGGATCTAATGGTACCTTTAAATTGGAAATCGTAAATACGCTACTGGGTTATGGCTAGTAAGCTTTACTGCGCACGCCCCAAAAATCGCGCTCTGTACCCATCACTGCTTCGCGTCATCGTTCTCTCCGTTGTCGGACACCGAAGCGATCACGTCGTCAGAGTCAACGGGAGTGTGCGAGGCTCGTTGTTCGTTAACAACCTGGCACTCGGTAGTTGATCACACGAGATAAACCTGAAGCGGAGAATGGCTGGAACCGAGTCGCCGAGCGTGAAGCTGGAGTCGCAGAACGCGCCCGCGGAGAATAGCAACGAGAATCCACGGGAACGTAATGCACCCGGTGGCGGCGGCGACGGCGGCGGTGGCGGCGGCGTTGGCGGTAACCGTGGTCGGTTACCACCGCGTGGTCGAAAAGGAGGAACACGTTTCTCTGGACGCGGCGGAATGGTCGGAGGAAACAGAAATAACGACGGACCGGTAAGAAGAATTATTCATTGTTTTATACAAATATTTTATACGCGGAAGCATTCTGCCTGATTGCCGCCATGTTTGATCAAAATTGGTGCGTAGTACGTTTCCCCGGTTTCATACTCTCTCGCGAGTTTATTCATCATTCGGTTCCGATAATACGATGGTACGATTATATTTTATATATATGCAATGCAGAAATTGTTTTTTTCTAGTTAAATGTGGGTACCTTGTGTTCGGCTGTTTTTAGAGGGAATGGAATAAGATTTAGTTATGTTTGATTATTAAATGAGATTCGTGGTAATTCGTTCGTATTCGTTCTGTTCTCGTGGTAAAATTTCGATATACTTAGGGACGTAACGTGTATCGATCTCTCTTCGGAGTAGTTACAAAATGGCGTGAGCGGAAATTAAAATGGAGGAAGGTATAAGTGTATTCAGGCTCACACGTGGTCTCTATTAAACAAGTACATAATAAGAATGTATTTCTTTGGGAAAATGAATTTTCCACCGTAACATTTTTAACCCTTTGCACTCCGAACGATTCTGGACGTTGGCTATCAGCTACTCAGCTATTACAAGAGAATGCTTAGGGGCAACATGCATGTCTCAAAAAGTTGCGCTGAAATAACTTAATTCCCCGTTAATAATAATAATAATAATAAATAATAAACTTAAATGTCCCACGAGAAGGGACATCTGAGTGGTGTTGTAGAATACGATGTTAGTATAGAGTACGATGTCCCATGAGAGGGGACAACGAAGTGCGAAGGGTTAATATCTTCTCCTTTTTTATTTTGGTATTGTACCAATGGTATACCGTAACTTGCATTGTGATGATCTAGTTTAATTAAATGAATTGATGTTTCAGATGAAAATGAGCGAGTCCATGGACGGAGGTCTGGATAATACAATGAACGAAAGCATGGGAGGAGGAATGGGCATGGGCATGGGAATGGGAATGGGTCGCGGTGGAATGCGTGGCGGCCGAGGAGGAGGAAGAGGTGGTCCTGATAGAAACTTGGGAGGCAACCGTTCTCAGGATGTAAGAAATTCATTTTTCTTCTTAACCACGCGAAAAATATATAAACTTGTTTTAAACGTGTCATTTTGATTTGCTCGAATAGGATCGATTGATGGAGCGTATAATGGCTATAAGTGGACCTACTCACGATTTACCACCGCAAGAGACCACAGAAAAGAAATTCAGCGGTCGTAATCGATTGTACATCGGAAACTTAACGAACGACGTCACGGAAGAGGAGATCCAACAGATGTTTCAACAGTACGGAGAAATATCAGAATTGTTTGTAAATAAAGAGAAGAACTTCGCGTTCCTTCGAATGGTAAGATCTCACGATCATGTTTTTTCTTTCTTTAACCTTCGTGTTAAGAATGATTAAAAAAATTACCGTTTGATGTTAAGTGATAATAATTTTTGGCTGCAAAACTTAAAATGACTACATGTTTCATGCGTATATTTTCGTGTCCAGTACCGAGCTGTTATTAAATTGTTATTATTTTGCAGGATTACAGGGTAAACGCTGAAAAAGCGAAACATGAACTGGATGGAACAATGCGTAAAGGACGTGCGCTCAAAGTACGTTTCGCTCCTCATTCGTCTACGATCAAAATCAAGAATCTCACACCTTGGATCTCAAACGAGTTGCTGGAAAAAGCGTTCAGCGTCTTCGGAGAGATCGAACGCGCTATAGTCATAGTAGATGACAGAGGAAAAACCACCGGCGAGGGAATCGTAGAATTCTGCAGGAAACCGTCTGCTCAGCTTGCTTTACGGAAATGTACAGAAGGCTGCTACTTCCTGACAGCGTAAGTTTCTACTATATTCAATTAACGAAGAAATTATTTTACCCCAACGCCACGCTTGTTCGACGTATTTTATTTATCAGCAAGTGCCTTAGTATAATAACTTTCTTGGGGGAGAGTAAATTAATAGTTNNNNAGTTTCTACTATATTCAATTAACGAAGAAATTATTTTACCCCAACGCCACGCTTGCTCGACGTATTTTATTTATCAGCAAGTGCCTTAGTATAATAACTTTCTTGGGGGAGAGTAAATCAATAGTTCCCAAAGGAAGCATGGTACGATAATTGTTCGTATTGTGTGCCAAGAGCAGGAACACAGATCTCATTTCAATATATAATTCTATCGAATAAAAAGAATATAATTAATTATGCGAAACGTTCATATTACAGTTCCCTACGTCCAGTAGTCGTTGAGCCATTCGAGCAGCAAGACGACGTCGACGGATACCCAGACAAAAATTTACCTCGGAAGAATCCTGAATTCTTCAAAGCTCGCGAGATCGGACCGAGATTCGCGCAAGTAGGTAGCTTCGAGCATGAGTACGGGACGAGATGGAAACAACTTCACGAACTGTACAAGCAAAAGGAAGAAGCGTTGAAAAGGGAGATGGCAATGGAGGAAGAGAAGCTGGAAGCTCAAATGGAGTTCGCGCGTTACGAACACGAAACAGAATTATTAAGAGAACGTGGGTATACAAAATAATACAAGATTAATACGTATGTTACGAGATTCTGTTATTAACGTGTGAATCAATCTATGGATTACAGAATTACGTATGCGCGAGGCTGACCGCGAGAGACAAAAGAGAGAATGGGAGATGAAAGAGAGGCAAGCCGAAGAGCAGAGGACGCGCGAGGAGGAACTCCGAAGGAGACAACAGGAAGAGATGGCGATGCGTATACGAAGACAGGAAGAGGAGCTTCACAGGCGTCAGCAAGAAAATAATCTATTTATGCAGGTGAGCATTCAAGATCTACTTTATCTAATATGACATTAAATAATACGAATGAAATAATATTTCATTTAATATTTTTACTGATCGTTGTTCGTTTTGTGCTTAAGGAGCAAGCGATGCGAGGAAGCGGCGGAGGTGGCATGGGAGGAAAGAATTACGATTCTATTAGTAACAGTGACCGCGATGGGTATGGCCAGCCTGATGGTAAGTTTCAAATGATATTTCCCTAATAAAAATTGTTTTTAATTGAAACTCTCATCTTAACTCTATTCTTAACTCTTGGAATTTTTGTTAATCGTAAACTTTCGTTAATTACAGGTGGAAGCAGCATGCCAGTGGTAACGTATCCCTTTACATTATCGTTTTTGACATTTTTTCTCTTTGAGACAATTATCTGTTCTTTCTGGGAAGATTTCAGTTTCATTTTTCTTTTATGTGCATTCCTAATTACTGTCACGGCGAGACAAATTAATTACGACTACACGCGTAAATATTTTCTCCGAGGAATTACATTGCGTTCTTGCATGACGAAAGAACCAATATTATTTTGTGGAAAATTCTGCAACGAAAAGAATACGCGGGAGGGACTTTTTTTACAAGTATTTCCATGAAGCATGCTTTCCAATACGGCAGAGTTATAATGTCTGCAACTATGCCAGCTGTGATATCTTTACTCGCGGTCGTATTTATATTATATATATTTTACTCGGTTAGTTCTCATTAAGTGGCTATAACATGTGGAGGCGTCAATGGGCATTACTGTTCTCTGTTCGACAAGCCATCATTTCTTGCAGCACTGTGATGCTGACTTTTAAATTGCTTCATTACTTTCTAGTCAGGCTGTGTGCCCTCTTAGGGGAATTAGATACACGTCACATATATTCAGATCTTAATTCTGCGTCTATCTTATCCCGAAATACTGATATACTATTTTACGTTTCTCAAATTAATTAAAATGTGCGCTAGAACATTTGCTATTAGGAAATTTCAGCATAATTGATATAACTGTGACTATTTATTTAAAAGGGGCAAACCGTGTATATTTTAACAAGTAGCAGGCAATTTACATTGATCCTGTATGAGAAACAAGTGATAGGCTGTATCGGAATTTCCTCCCTCATCAGTGTTGTACCGAGACTCTCGGCACATTCAAGTAGGGATCATTTTCATCCATGCTCTCCATGACCAATTATCTAAGCACCTATTCACGAGGCTTACATACAAATAATTAATGATATTCATAATTGCTTGACAGAATTGTCGTCGACAACGTCGACAATGTGATCTCTTAGGAGTATATAATTTTGAAACGTGGGATAATATATATATATATGGGGTAATGGTTAATTGAAATCTAGCCTTTCACGAGGTATGCGTAAGCCAAATATCTTAGGTAACCGATGAATATTAGATATCTGATGATTAAATTGAAACCATAAATTAATATCTCGTGCCACATTGGTCTCTCCATATGCTTGCAGACAGGAGGCTCTGTTTTCTATTCTCTCTAGTTATATTAAGGATTAAGTACGTTTATATACCGTGGAACTAATATATTTCTCAGACACTCAGAAGCTACTAGCTCTCGAGTCAAAGAATATTTATTCATTATATAGTTCCATGGTAATGTGATATTTATTGACCAACAAATGCCCAACTTCTTATTGATAAGAGGCAATCAAGCGTGTTCGAAAACGTTCGTTTCTGAGCACAGTAACATTTATTCTAATTATTGATGATTCTCTAATGGGAAGGAGATCGATACAATGAGTACGCACGATTCTGTGGTTGCAGATATTGGACGAAATTCGCTTAGAAACCTTGATCACGTTTCTTCGCTACTTTTACCAATATCCAAACCTCAGAACTGCCCGAACTAAACCCTGAAACACTCGATACAATTAATCATATACAATCACGATTTTTACGAATCTATTAGGACGTTAAAAAAATTTGATAAAGCTACGAAGAACGGTTAGGACTGATAGTAAAAGAATCTATTATGTTATAAACAGTATTGTGGATCTGTTTCAGTTCTAAAATATATGGCTGAAAGTGATAGAAGATGTGTCAAATTGTAGGCCACTCAAATGAAGATTGAAAATTGGGTGCATTCAGCGGAACCAACAGTTGCCAGTAGATCTAATTTCCGTGTCTCGCTCTGTTTCATTCGTTGAGAAGTAAAAACCGAGTAAATCGATTCCGTTGAACGCACTCATCCGTCGGTTGGGCATTTGCTTGGTACAATAACGCTAATATCAATATCGAAGACTACATACAATTCTGAACACCAGATTTATAACATTCATATATATTTATATATATATGATCATTTGTTTTAGCGCGTGCTTTTATTGCACGCATAATTCGAAATTCTACTAATGTTGTAACGTGTAAAAACAACGTCTAACATTGTGTTTTCCCCTTTCTTTTCTATGTGATTTGACGAAAATTGACGATGACCTGTGCTGCTGTCAAACAATGGATGGTCGCCCTGAACCGTGAAAATGTATTTATGGTACATCCAATATCTCGGCGTGAAAAAAAAAACACCGTTGTGTTCACCGTGTAAAAAATCGTTGCAAATTCGCCCTTGAATATCTAAAAAAACGAAACGTTTGGTCTCTCGTTCTCCCGAAACATTCGACGATCGTTTCGGTGTTCACCTTAGGATCCGAAGTCTTTCATGGATGCTTATAACAGTATGGATCGTGGTAGCCGTGGGGGGTATAACGATGATCGTCAAATAATGGAGTTAATGGACATGAGGGTAGACTTGGGTAACATGGGTGGCGGTCGTGGAGGTAGTGGTGGTAGTGGACGTTGGCAAGGTGGAGGTGATCGGGGTCGTCAAGACGATTATCCTAACAAGAGGAGACGTTATTAAAACATGTCGCAGTATTATCGATCATTTCCTTTCGAGCCATCGACGCATTAAACGAGAAATTATATATTTTTCCGAGAAATTCGCAATCATCTTCGCAATCATTTTTTCCAACGATTTTTGCTATCGGTCATTTCTTCATGTTTTGTATATCACGTAGGGGGGGTGTGTGTAGACGACGAAAACCGTTTTCCGCGATCAGGCAGTTTCGAAACTTGGGTGCAGTCGGGAGTCAACTTTATATATATATATATTTTATATATATCGAAATCTCTCTGGCTTTATAAAGTCTCGATGGTCACCGCTCGGTTTTATACGATACGCTTTGGTCGGCTTATTTTTACAATCATTGCGTACGAATAAACGACGATCGTATCGGGTGCGGATTAATCAGTTTGATAGATTGACGAATTCTGGAGGAATCGACAGAGACTTTAGGCATATGGAAACAGGCTGAAAATCAGTGCTATGATATCGACGTTAAAATCAAATAACCAACCGTATTGAACTCTTTTTTGTTTCCTTTAATTTAGAAGTAATATCGTTATAATGCTCTCGATTTTTTTTTGAGACTGCTCGTCCGGGGTAATGCCTGTGACAACAGGATTATTATATATGCCTGGAGTTTATTTCAGCTAGCATTCGTTACACTTAACATAGGAAAGCAGAATATCATCATTGTCAATTAGGTCACGTGAGAATTTTACTATATGGAAAGACATGTGTAAATATGAAAGAAAGAACCATATATAATTAGTCCTTGTTATCGCTGTGTATCATGGTAATATCGAATTATTTATAATTTGTAATTCTGATCGATTCAGCAGTTTTCAAAGCGGAAGTAAAATATACTCTGGTAAAGCATGATCGTACCATCAGCTTTGTACTTTACAATTAACAAGAGGATATTCAGTTTTTAGTCTATAAGCGAGAGTGCGTTTAACGTTGACTGAGAAACAATTGGTATCAGTCGATTTGATCTTTGTAATAAGAATCGATAATATTGGACGGGCGCTTGTGTACGTGTCGGAAGCCAATTTTGTTTAGCGTATTAATTAAATACGTGTCTCCGGTTTACGTGCCGTTAAAACTAGAAACAAACGACGAAAGCGTATGCAGAGATAGATCTCTCTTCCTCTGCGTTGCTTTCAAGCTTTTTCAAGTTAATTATGTTAGAATAAGAGGTAACATCGGCACGGAGCAATCACCGTGCTTCCTGGTCTTTGTGAAGGGAGTTTAATTGACAAAAAGTAATTTTATGAATAAAGGTCTATATTACATTGATTTTTAGGCGATATTCATTTAATTGTCGATCTCCTTCGGGGGAAGACTCTCTCGATATTAGAGTCTGTTCGATGCAATTGTGACTACTACTTACCTCTAACGACCGTGTCCGAGATCGGCACGCGAGTTAGGTACTAGGAAATTGAATTAAATATTCTAGACCCCCTGATAATTCACTTCGAGACAAATTGAATGGATACTAGTAGAATCTTCGGATTGGTCTTCTTTCAGGAAATCTTCAACACAGTGGAATTTACATTAATTTTACATTTTTAGAGTTTACGTGAATCTTCTGTTTATAAGTATTGTTTCGTCGTCCGATTCTTTCGTTCAGATACTTTGGGTTCATGTACCGGTTCTGTTCTCATAGAATAGCGACACGCATAATTGTATTTGATTAATTATTATTTTAAACAGAGGATTCGTTGAACGAAGGTGTGAAACATCACCGTCTCGTTGAATGAACACATTCTTAGCGAGAAGTACATGTATTGAGAATAATATGCTTTTGACTCGGACGTTCCCTGAGGAACGCGAAGCAAAGCCAAATCTTGTACAAAGAAGTCGCAGTTAAATGCGATTGCTTTATACTCGAAAGTGTATCTCGAAGAATCTATATTATAACTTAAGCGAAACGGAGAGAGGAGAGTACGATAATCCGCTAAGTGAATCCGCTAAACGAATTTTTGTGGACGCGCAACGTAGAGAAACGTGTGTTGCGATGATAGAAAAATGATATACGAATTCATCTTTGTCGAAGAGAGAGCAGCTAGGAGTGTGTACACGCGATCGCTTGCGATCCACAAAGTAATGCACGATAATAATCTGAACTATTAATCAAGAATCTCTTAACGGAGGAGAGACTGCGATCACGAGAGATAGGCTGACTTAACTTACTTGAAAACTACTACTAGTCAATGAATCTACTGGTACGAGGTGAGTAGATTTTGTGAAACTCTGTTATTATGCGTAATTCTATTTTAATCTTCGGGTGGGACATTTATATGAGCATATGGTAAAGATTATAAAGATACAACAGTCTCTACGGTGACTCAGAATCTTGTATAAAGTTTCACGTGTTTTTCTTATGCAAGATGGAATAATTATTGTATGATTTTTAGGTAAAATCATCGACGTTTAATGTCTGATGGAAATTTCGTCGTTTCATTTGTAATCTTTACCAAGTTACGTTCGTAACAGAAATTCCGGATGTTTCGAAGTATCACCAAACAGATAAGGACGTCGATTATCTGATATGACTCGTTTTTGTTAACTGTTTTAAATGTGTTTTATTGACAACCAGAGACCTGGAATATAATTGACCGCGTAACTATGGTTAATCGTACGGTTTTCAACCTGTATAAATCCTATAATAT
>SHCU01000399.1:0-16456 GCA_004307685.1 Ceratina australensis
AATAATTAATCTCATGATTACTGTAGACATAGTATACACAAATAATTTATATCAGACTGATATAAAAATAGGGGACGAAGAATTGTAACTGGTGCAAACTGATACAATAGAAAGGAGTGAATTCAGCATTGCGAGAGTACTCACCTGTCTCACCCTCTTCTTGGAGGGCGACACCCGGAAGATGCCAAGTGTCCGAAGGCCGGTGTTTTCTAGATGCCTGATGCATTGTCTGACTATGCCCGGGACCGCGTCCCATTCTCCTGGAGGGCCTCCTCCGCCGCTGTCGCTCAGCTCAAGTACCCCGGAGTCGCTTCCAGTTAGGGCGCCGCCTTTCGACGACAATGACTCACACGAACCACCCTGTAACAATTTTTATATTTCCTCTATCAAGTCATCGCATCACGTAAGTTTGATATATTGACATCCGAGTTTCCGAGAATGTATCGAGCCAAGGAAAAGAGAAACGTTACGTTCTAAAACCGTTGAAACGTCTAAAACGTTTACCCAAGGACCCAATATATCGCAAAGACGATCTCGCGGAAATGTTTATCCTGATGTTCACTATGTAGCATCAGTTTTTCCGGAAATCCAGATTAGCTTACGGAGAATTTACGCTCGTGTTGCGTGGGTTATTTTAGACCGCGTAATGAGCTGTTGTTCATCGAAAACACGTGCCGACGATGCCAATACACGCTGCGAATGCGAGTACATGTATATTTCATATTTTTCACATTTTATCTGGTTAATTAAAATCATAGCTGAGAGGAATAATTAATGCTTGTTCCATCGAGAGTAATTCACAAAATGAAACTGCAGTATCCATGATTGCATTTTGACAAACGGAATAAAAAATCGGATAAAAGCTTCCGTTTAAAATGAACTCGATCGGAATTACACGAGTCCGATGAACGTGGATGACGACTGTCTCGCGTTCGTAATGGACGGTTATTGCGTTCGTCTGCCCGTAGCGGAAAATCTTGCAAAATTTAGAGGTTCTTAATTAATCCGCGGTTAAAATTAACGCTCACTCGTCTCGGTTCTATTCGCGTCTTCGATCCGTGACGTCACAGTCGGCTCGAGATACACGTGACGTCGTCTAAGGGAAGTGCAACGTTACTACGTTCTATTTAAGCACGTGCCATTTTCGACCGCTCCGGCCATCAGTTTTTATCAATAAAATTCACGTGCCCCGGGACGCGATGCGACGTTCAAAATTCAAAGACGTCGAATCGATGCGTCGACTTTATTCATCATGACTCGCTTTACGTAATAATATTTTTTATGAGAAAATTATAATTTCTATAACCCGAGGTCTCTGAGTCACTTCTCCGTCATAATACATAAATCAGATAAAATTGAATATAGATGGATACCGGAAACCGAGAGTAGCATCGTCGTAATCGGCGCCACGATAAATCGATGTTATTTCCACAATACGTGAATCACGCTTCCCTGCTTCGTGAAAGATCGTCTATTTCCAGGGAAAGTTTAAGGAATTTCGTTTGGAATGTTAGACCCTTCTCTCTCTCCATTGGGAAACCATTCGCTACACTGCTAGCACTTGTTTTTTTTATGTGACAGTGAAATCAACCCCTGTCAAGCCTTCGTATTACTCTCTTGTACGCATTCAGGGTCAGTAGACAAATGGTGGCTAAATGAAGCTCGTGATCTTCTAGAAAAAGGAAACTCACGGGGTACATTTGCTATGCGACTCGGAATATTCCACCCACGTACGGATTACGTCACGAACGAGACCGCGAGCTTGTAAGGGACTCTTTAATTATTTGCATTCCGAAGCATTCCAATTTTCTCGAGGGGAATAAATCGAGCGTTTTTGTATACATTCACGCGTGAGAGTACGAAATGAACCGCGCGGTATGGAGTCTTATCTTAGGGAAGATACTGCTTGATACTGAAAATTCTTGCATCAGGTATATTTATACAAAAATGTGATTCCCTCGTATTTATCCTGGAAGGGTATCATAAAAAAAAGATCAAGAGCGATGAACCGACATAGCGAACGGCACCGCGTCGGAGCACAAAGGTGCGTCTGGTTAAAGTAATTTTCGGGCACCTACAAATCATCCCGCGGGCCGCCATAAACCGAAAAATCAATACGCAAATACGTAAACGTTCGGGAATTAGACCCGACCGTGTAAATCAAGAGGCGCGGTTCGAATCTTCGACTTTCTTAAAATAACGCCCGAACGTCCGTGTTCTCGATGGAAAATGTTAAAAATGAGAGAGAGATAGAGGAGATTCGTGCTCTCCGTCCAGGTGGCGCCGGTGCTTCCGAAATCAAAACATTTACTTCCTGTCGCTACGGAGGTAGCACTTCAAAAAGAAAAAAAATAGATTCGGGAAGACGTACAGGTCTGATCGGCAACTGGTGGTGCAACGAAGGTAATGAATCTATATAAAAGAATAAGGCAAAAATGTAGAATTAAATTGTTTTGTATTTGTTCTAAAGCACTGGTCATGCCTTGGCCATTTGTGACTGACCGTTCTATATTAACAGAAGGACAAAATTTGATATATTAAATAAATCCCCAAATCGAGAAATACTTAGACACGTATTTCTGCAGCGAACAACAGTTCTCCAAACTTTATGCAATCATCGACTCTAATCGGCTAGATCGAGAAAGGTCAAGGCGTGACGTCACGCGGTCGCCCATTGGCATTTAATTGCACGAATCTGTTAGTTTAAATCCGGTATGAGAATTTGGCAACGAAGCGCGCGTTTCCTCGGTCACGGTACACCGCGATAGAATATAGGATAAACGGACTGTAAAGCCGGCGTCGCCGTCTGACGTATCCGTCAAAAAATAACCACTTGCGGCCCGTCGCTCGACTTGTCTTGTCTCACGCCCCTGACTCGCAAAGTGGCCATCGATAAACGCCTTGCTCGCTGCGTGCGAACACTGACGCAATTCGTGACGCCGTTTATGATCGCATTCACCGCTGGTTTTGGGCTTCTAGCTATTACGCTTCCTCTTCTATCGCGATCAATCGAGAACACGTTCGTGTATTTGTGATGTGCATACAAACAATCCCTCTATCAGCGTAACACTCTGAGCGTGCAGAATCTGCTTGAGACTGTGTAATCCTCACCATACGAAAGAGTTATAGAAGGCTTCTAAACAGTTTTACAAAAGCAAGCTCAAGTTAAATGTTCTTTACGTCACGTTACTAGACACGAATTACATTTGAAAGAATGGTAATGTATTTTCGTAAAAAGGGAAATTCCTATCGGAGAGATCGACAGCATGTTCTTCTGCAGATTAAATTGCGCCAGGAGAAACAAATGATTTATTTCCTCCAACTCTTTATGAGCGATCAAGGGAACTTGTCCATTCCAAAATTCATACGGGTTATACTCGAAAATCTGTGGCACATTACTATGTACAAAACGGTCGCCCATCAATCAAGTCACTTTATTGCCAGTCACGAGGAAATATCATCTGCATGTGTGCTATTCAAAAAATACATCTTTGATACAGTGAATTTCATTCTTTGACGTTTCTTCTGGATATAAATTGCTGATAAAAATAAATATAAAAAAAGATTGATGATGATATCACAGGGAATGATATTAGGTGATTGTCTGACCATGTACAGACTTATACTACTTGACGTTCATGATAGAACACAGGGAATTACAATGAGATTATTACAGCTCTAAATGAGATATTTGAACGGATCATCAATCATCGTCGTAAGTGGAGATATTATGACAGGAATATGTCAATTAGCACCAGGTAGAAACATTTGATAATTGGAAGTGAGAAGTACGTGGTCATCATTCGCATGAAATTTAACTTTGATATATAAAAGAATATAAAAATGTTTTAACTGATGTTTTAATATCTCTAATCAGATAATGTTAATGATTTTAGTTATGAGTAGAAGAATCAGACTACTTACCTCATCGGTCTTAGCCGCAACTGTCTGTTCGATTAAACTAGTGAAGCTCGTTCTGCTGCCATGCCTGCTGCTCCTCGACAAACAACCAACGTCCGAGACCTCACCAGCAGCGATTCTAGCGATCCTATCGTTCTCCAAACACTGTGACAGCGGTATGCCGAATACCAGGCCACCGGCCGAATCTGAAATAAAGAACGAAAATATCCTTCGAGTCGTTTCAATCAGCAAGGATGATTTTCGTCTCGTTTTACGAGAAATAATATAGCAACAGTGTTTTTTGTGAAAGTGAGTTACTTCATCGAAGTAAGACCTTGAATGGCACTACTTGAATTCACTCGTATGATGATGAACACTGGTAGGAAAGGATATAATTATAAAGCGGAATATTGGGCTCGTTATTTTTCAATTTGATACGTTGGATCATTTAATTTGGGATCACTTCGATCAACTGGCCAAGAAGATCCAATCTGATCTACGAGTAGTCAGCTGCGTCTCATTCGCGTAAACACGGCTTATTTACTCGCGTGCGAATCGCCTGTGCAACTCATAGAAAATTGTGTTCACCAAGATAGTTGAACTAAAAAGTAAACCACCGCTTCCGTTTGCTCAAATTCTATTTCATTCACAAACAGATTAATATAGTCTATGTAAATGCTACGATCAATATAATCGAGAAAAATGCGCACAATGGTATAGAGACTCGTTTTTGAAACGTCTCAAAGGAATTTTGAGAATCGCGAGACGTGGACATTTGATAATATTCCGACTGGCCATGAATGCTCCGATCGTTTTATTTTCGGTACTAAAGCGTGCGCCATCGGGTAAGTTCGCGGAACGCGTTTTGCCATCTTCCGAATTTCATCTTACTACTTCTTAATTGATTCTCGTAGCTTGCCAAATCTACTCGCGTATAACAATAACCTTCTCTACTATGATATTTCTAAAGAAATATTCTTATATCTTCAATAATTCTTATACCTTCTCAGAATATGAAACGTACATGACGAACACATTATCAATTCGTACGAATGAAAAATACGACTTTACGTTATATTAATTGTAGGAAAATAATGTTTTCTCAAATGGTTCCCACGTAAACGTTTCAACGGAACAGGAATATATCGTAAATCAGAATCAACAAGTTAGAGACACAAAAATAATTTTAGCAACACGCCGATCTATAAAGGACCACCACTGGAATACGTGTAGTCCAATAAAAATATCATGCGATCCGAAAGAGAATTGATATCAGCGTGTGCGAAATAGAAACGAAAGGGAAAGGAAAGTTTGGAAGCGAACGGGAGAAAGCAGTGGAGAGGGAAAGTGTCGCGGATGATTTTGAGACTTCCAAGAAAAGGCTGTGTGCTCTAGGTCTATTGTCGGGCTCCTGAGAGCGGTCGATGTTCCTTCCACAATGAGAGAAAGAGAGTGGGTGAGGGAGAGAGAGAGTGCTCGTTTGGAAAGTCTGGGATGGCCCAGATTGTGGTCTATAATCGGACCAGTATAGAGACACGGTTTGTTGCCTTTCGGCTTTCAGCTGGCTTCGGGAGTACGTCGAGATGGAAAGGGGGAGAGAGAGCAAGCTGCCGTCCGAAACTCTGACATATTCGATCATACGAGGGAACGTCACTTAAATGACGTCCTCTTTTAGAGCGGTTCCACGTTCATAACACGTGAGCCTCGCACACGTGCCTTTTACGCACGTTACCTACGCTCTACCCGAGGCTCAGGCGAGAAATATGTTGGCCATTTAATTTTAATTCAATCGCGGCCGAACACTGGGCGATTTTGGTGACTCGATCGGCCAGTGGAGTGACGTTTGTTTTCGCGGTTCCGCGAAGGTGAACGAAGAAAACGGTTCAAGATGGTTTTATTGGCAAAAGAGAGATTTGGCAAACACGTGGGTCGCGCAGAAAATTGTATCATCGAATTTTCGAGAGTTGTCTTTCATGATTACACTGGTATAGTTTCTGGAAAACGAGAGGGACTCGATCGACAGTGTTTATTACTGTTTTATTAGGTGCCCTGTTTATTTATCGTCGGAATGACCACTGCCAGAATTGTTGAATGAATACGAGTTTTTAACGTGACAGTATTTCGTAACAAACACCTAGCATTTCAATCAATAATTCTTTCCAAACAATCAAAATCTCATTTTCAATTCTTATCGTTTGAAAAGTAAAATTGATATTAGGTATGCAACGCGTTTGGCTTGCTTAAAATGATCAGTCTCTCTCGTATTAGCAAAGTTTTTTCAAAGTTTTTAATTAGCGAAATTCACGTGTGACGCGGATACAAATAACAAACAAACACGCGGATGCCGCGTTCCTGCGAGGCACGTTTCCAAGAGACTAACCAAAGGGGTGAGAATTCAGAGTGCATGACCCCGTGCCGTTACGACCATTCCCATTCCCGATTGACATGACATCCGGTGTCCTCGAGGCGCTCGTATCCGGCGCGAACCGCAAATAAACCCGGTATATGCGGAAATATGCACTGCCACCGAGCACCCCGTGGCTAATTATAACCGGCGAAATTGTGTCTCATACCATGCCGGCCGCTGTTGCCTGCCTGGTGTTAACGCGCATGGGGATACAGCGGTTACCTTTCCACGTCCACTTTTCCAGCCGAGGTGGAAAGCCGAGAATAATAATCATTATCCGCGCACAAAGCAATGCGCTGGACGCGTGAAAACGTTGAAATTCAATGAGCACTCGAGTTTAATTGAAGCGCGAATTGAACGTCTAACTTCTTGCAGTTTGCCCTTTAATGCTTTAAACAACGGACAACGCACGACGTTTTGATAACTTTTCGAGGGATGAAGTCAACGGTCATAGAGTTGAATGTACCTCCGGAAAGCGTGAGAATCGTGTGCAGATGAAATATCCATGGCAACGGGTCACACTCGAGGTATCGATTAACTGCAAAAATTATAGTCTGGAAAAACACGCGGACAACGTGGCATTATCTCGTCGCACCGGCACACGCGCCGCTTTTTTGGCGTTCGTTCGAACTCCACGTGTAACTTCTATCCGTCATTCCACGAGTGCTTCACAAACAGAACAGAAGTTCGTGAAAACCGTGCGACACGCATACGCGATAATTGAAGGGAGTCGAAATATGGATCCGGAGAAATTAGCAGTTTTTGAAGATACCTTTTTAACCGTGTTTGCCTTGAATTTAATTATGAGAGGAAAGTGTAAAAGCTTAAGTATAGCTTAATGTTTCATTTTTATTAAAAGGAAAGAAGAAAAAAATCTCCTAGTAGGGGAGGAGGATTCGTTTGTACGAGGAAAATGTGAAGATTTATTTCTCTTGAAAATTTCCCTAACGAAATATGAAATATCTTGTTTGAACAACGCAGGCCGTATGTATTTTCAAAAAGGAGAAGCAGCCTTTGTTGTCAATTTACGCAATTGTTTGGCGCTGGAATTTGATACGCGGTGGCACAGAGGCCGGAATTTGTCCCAATGATAATATTTATCTTCGCTAGATCGAAATACAGTGTATGTACGTCCGTAGGGGATGTGTGTCGTAAACGTATAAAATGATAGAATCACTAGCTATAGTACCACCTATTCTCGCAAACAGAATCGCACCTGAAAATAGCTGAACTAGTTATTTTCCAAACAAATAAACGCTTCATAAATCTCGGATCGTAACTGTGCTGCTTTCCGCACATTAAACTGCGTACTTAATTTACCGCGTTTAATTATTGACACTTTCTAGACGCAAATATCTGTCGACGGAAAACCGTGGGAGAGCCATCGAAAAAGTTGCATCGTACTTATACGTACTATATTGCGGCCTAGCTCAAGTGTTTAGATTTGCACGTATAGATAATTTGATCGCTTACCCTTATCCTTATCGTCTTTTCCCTTGTTGTCGAAGAAGCCGGTGGTGAGAGCTTTCCTCTTGAGCAAATGAGCTCTTCTCTTAGGCTTCGTGACAACGGAACTGCTGCCGAATGATTCTGGAAAAGAGACACGTACAGAGAGTTAATATACGTGATGTACAAAGTGCCTGTTTATTCTTAAACAGACCAACGTTTTCATTATTTGCAAGATCCACAGATCCTGTAATTTTTGCACGAATGTACACGGGAAGGAGAAGTTCTTTTATTCTCTCTATTGCGGTTTCATTCATCATCGCCTTCCGCGTGGATACGGAAGTGGAACAAAGAAACGTAGAATGAATATAAGGAAATTAAGCTCGGTGAAACGCGATCTCTGCTTCATCGTTGAGTAACGTCAATGACCACAGACGAGAGAGTACCGCAAGGAAGGTTTCCTACCATATTGCGAAATGTACACGGTTCTCGTTTGAATATTTTATGTAGTAATTATTAATTTAAGCATATTCTTATGCACGACTAAGGGAAGCTAAAAATTTAATGTAACCATAATGGTTTCCATTTTACCGTTGGGTAAAGTTCATTAAAATGAAATTATGAATCAATTACTAAAAGACTGAAAATCTCTTATAACTTTTTAGCACATGAAACTGCCCATTACCACGCGCATAAGTATAGGAGATAATGAAATGTGAAGATCTCTTTTTCGTAAGAGCTCATAAACGATACCGAATGTTCTTAAACGGAGTGCACACGTGACTTCTTCGACGGAGGATACTTGAACGTTCAAGCTACACCTTATGTTCGTAAACACGTCAATCATCGAGATGGCGGTCGAGCTTTCATTCCTGTCATCGGTTTGAGACACCAATTTTTCCAAGGTAAAATAGAAAATACACTAATCACTCGAATGCCGCGTGATTTTTTGGTTCGCCGCTGATTATAACAGTTAGAAAAGAGCAAAACATCGCGCGCGAACATTCCTTCCTTTTTTAACTCCTCGTATTCTGTCCGACATCTTTCAAAGTCTTTTCTAGTCTCAATACAAATTGTTTCGCTTTATAAAATGGATGCGAAGAACTCACCGCTTGGCGGCCTGATGTGAACTCCTAAATTGAGAGCTTGAAGTTTTGCGACAGCAACCTTGCACAGAACTTTCCTCTCGATCTCTGACAGCGACCGCAGCGGAGTGTCCTGCAGGGTGACCCGACGTCCACCGGTACCCGCCCACATACACTTCCCCTGTAATCAGGATTACATACTCTGAAACTTTTTGCCTCGATTGCGCAATGCCAACTTGCCAATTTCAATCGCGCTTACAAAAGGTCACGTTGCACCGTGTCATGCCGGGGAGAATTAATTATCGCGAGCTCTAATCTACGTGGCAATGGCCAACTAGCTCGTTTAACTTTCCATAATCATGGTTCGCACGAAGCGATGATCTCATTATAGGAATCAATCTAACTGATTTTAAACACGTGAGTCCTGATATTTTACTATCCTCAGTAAGGCGATTTAAATACACTGTATCCGGATCTGGATTATCTTTCATTATCATTGGATAGAATTTATTCTTATAATTAACAAACTTAATATTGCAAAACATTTTTTATACTGTTTTGATACAAATTCTAATATTCACGTGCAACGATATAACGACAGAATGTGTATATGGTAAATATAAAAATATGCGGTCATAAATTTTTAGCAAAGCGGAATTCTATAGAAATGCGTTTCGCGGATAACGTGCGTGGACTGGCGTCATACACATATAACTGCAACCGAACGATGTCAGTGGCGATAGTAAACGGCGGCACACGCTGGTGCTACCGGACACGTAGTAGTAGTAGCAGGGGTTAAGTATAGTTTATACACACCACCGGCGGCCGACTATTTCTGGCGGCGCCGGCGAAATTCCGAGGCCCTAAATTGGTTATCGCGCTTACCGCTTAACGAGATCCTCTGCCGCAAGGTCGACCTTCTTCTTGTTCTTACGCCACCTCCTTTTTTCCTCTTTCACATCCTACGAATACTCGGTCGCATCGCGCGGCGATATTAAACGCTAGGTCGGGGTGGTAAAGAAAAATAGACGAAAATTCGTTGACGAACTCCGCGGAGTATCGAGATAAAGTGATTTCCGATCCGAAGAAATGCGTGCAATCGATAAAGCGCGTCGAATTTCGTACAAATCGAAGAGAAGAAATGTAAGGTAGAATTCTATTGTACGGAAAAAATTAAGGAACTGAAAGGGGAGTTGGATGGAATTTCTGATGTGTGAAAATTGAGTATAAGGAAGAGTATTACACGTAGGAATTGGAATAAGGGGAAAGAAAGTAAATAGGATGGATCGAGTGGAGAGACAGTGACGGACGACTGTTGGGGAATAGAGGAATCAGGGATCAATCGAAGAGAGAAAACTCGATTTAGAAGTTGAGATCTGCGGAGATTGCGAAGACCAATAAAGGTTGTTAAGAAAGAAACCAGAGCCCTCGTTCATTTTACTGTTCAATAGAAAAAACGAAACCTTATGACGAAGCGAATTGGAGGATTCAAGGAAGACCATTATTTTACGCAGTTTAATTGAATGGAAGAAATGTTCAGGTTTCAGAACCGCTTTTTCGTCGTTCTCCGAAAGATTGACAATAAAACGAGAACGGCAGGAGCAGAAGTTTTCTCGCTCGACGCGTTGCGGAGTGAAATTAATTTACAAGTCGTATTAAGAAAGCAGGCGGGAATTATTATTAATAGTGACCGTCTATTTCCGTAGCGAATGTTAATAGCAGCGTAGTTATTAATGCGTATTCTTTCTTATAACGAACCGCTAGACCCTGCGCTAAGTACGCGGCGACAGGTGGTTTAAGCAAATTATTTGTAGACGTATTTTGGCAAGACAAAACTCTATGTATAGCGAGCGAGTTTCATTTATGCCTCGCTTACAATGCACAAGCAAAATCCATCGAATGCACGTTTCCAAAAATTTATATTCGTACTCTGAACTAATTCAATTTTCTTCTTCGCTCTATCGGGATAAAATTTCAATCGAAAATCAGAAGGGACAAGAATGAAGCGTCGCGAGAAATGAAATGAACACTCACCTGTGGTGTCCAGACAGAGGGTTGATTTGACGCCCTCGACGTGCTCTTGCTCCTGGACCGCCATATCTTCTTGGCCACCAGCCGGCTGCCGTGATGCACCACGCTGCTCGAGGACTTGCTCTTCTGCATCGCTGTGCCACCTGCGGAATTGGCGGACGATGACGTAAGTGCCGGTGAACCGGGTGCCGAATGCGGCTTATCCTTGTGCGCGTTAGAACCGTGTAGGAGATGGGAGAGAAAGGACTGGTGATGATGTTTAGGAGTTAAAGGTTCCTCGGAACCGAGGCCAGCGTCGATGCTGCTCCTCGAGCTCGCGTTCCTGCTCGGCGGCGAGGTGGTCGTGTCGGCGTCGGACAGATTTTCCGACGGATTCTCCATCGAGGACATTTCTCTATAGTTCACGACCCAATTGTCATCGGTTTGACAACCCTTATTGTTCCCTTCGTCGTCGCTCACTTTAGTAATCTCCCCCTTAGCCTTGATGTTTCTCAGATTCCTATCGTAGTTCACCCGCTTGAACCTGTCGACCTTGTCAGCATCCATGGATTTTTTTCTTGCCATACGGAGATATCTTTTGATGGTATCACTGACCGAGGGTGAAACGTCGTCGTTATCCACACTGCTTCGTCTACGACCACTCGGTTTTTGTACTGGAGTCTCCCTGGAAGGTAATTCTTCCTTCTCTTTCTCGGAGAGAATGGCGTCGATAACTTCGCGAGAGACGGGATCAGTTTGAACACCGTGGTCCACGGGGCCGCGATCGGTGCTAGGTTCTTGGACAGCTATCAGAGGTGGCAAAGAGATCGGTTCCTTTCTCGCGGGAAGCCACTCTTCGGTGTCCTTCGACGGAACCCTGCTACGTTGATGAGTCCACCAGCGAGAAGATGGCGACGTGTACGCGCCGGTAGCACGTGGTCCCCTGAAGCCTCTGGTGCACCTCAGATCGAAATACAGTTTCTCCAAGAGCTTGCGATCGGTTAGAATAGCCGAGATCACGTGTTCACGAGTGCCGGATTTGCTGTAGTAACGGCTAATAGTTTCCATCAACGATTTGTGAACGTAATCGCCTTGATACGGTTGCATGGTCTTGGAAACTTTCTCCGCATCCACGTCTGACGACGCTCGTTGAACCGAGAGTTCTTCGAGCTTCGCTTGAGCCAGCAGCAAATCGAGATGCTGCTGAAGCTTGCCTATCAAACTTTGATAATCGAATGACTCTTTTCCTTCACCTTGGTTAAGCGTCTCTAATTTCCCAGAGGGTTTCGTCGTGCCAGCGACTTCGCTCTGCATGTTCAGGTACTTCTGCAGCATATCAGCCAACGCTTTCGTCTCGGCGTCCTCGTGTTGAAACTTCCTGTGTTCCACGGGGCTGGACGGCGTGCTGCCGCCCTCAGAGGCCAGCAGCCACTCGCGCTTAGCCTTGGCCAGATCAAACTTGCCCGTCGTCGTGGTGTGAAGTACGAAACCTTGAGAGGGGCTCCTGATATCATCGGCCTCGTCGGCTGAACTAGCCTTCGTTCGACAACTGCCACCTTTCACGTGTCTCCGCCGCCTCTGCGATCGGAAGCCTAACGTCCCTGGATAAGAGGCCTTCCTCCAAAGTAGAAACCTCGGCTCCTTCTGGCATACTTCCTGGAAGTATTGCTCGATCTTCGGGATATCCTCGGGTCTGTTGTGCGTGCCATCCGGAATTAAACGTCTCCCGGCATCGGCCATGTACCGCCACGTTTTTCTGGTGAGTAGCCATCGTTCTTTCGACGGTTTGCTCGATCGCTTAGTCCTACGATCCTTCGAGCTCGGAGGCGTGCCTCGGATCGAGGCACCGGTCTCCACGCTGTCGCGACGCGAACGTCTTCTAACCCCCGGACGCTCGGCCATCGTCGCGATTTTCTCTTTCCTCGCCACGCGAACCACTTTCGCGGAATTTATTTGACCCTTTCGACACGATCACCGTCCGACAACCCGAACAGTCGTCCGCTGGCTCCAGGATGCGCACTATTTCATCACCAGACACCCGCGCGCTTCGCACACGCGGCGACGTGGTCGGCGGTTCGTTACCAGAACGACATCGGAGGATCTCGCGTCGAGAGCGAAACGGAATGGACGGCGACACACTGCACTTGCACGGCACTGATACGTCGTATCTGTCACAACCGATGCGATTTTTCGTGGGAACGACGACGTCTGGAAAATCGAGTGAATCTCGGGCTGCTGGATGGAATGATTCACGGTCGTGCGCTTGTACTGTGCGTTAACGCCAAGCGAAGAAGAATTGTATTTGGAGAATCGTCACGGCAGAACACCCGTGTCTGCGCTTCCTTCAAGTATAAAAGCCGAATGGCCACTTGTTTCGCCGAGTGGGAAATCGCCGGTTGTTTCGAACGCGAAACGCACAACCCGGCAAGAACAGAGACTGATCCAACTCTCTCGGCTCCCCGTATCACGCTTATTTTTATTCCGCGTACGAAACTTTACACTCTTTTTACGCCGGCTAGCAACAGGCCCGCGCGTTCCGGACTTCAACAACAACGGGCTCCAGATTAATTTAGACTTCGCAGATCCCACCGAAATTCAGCTAAACCACTGTTCCTCTCCTACCCCGTAGCCAACTACCGTAACCACCATCGGCGACACACCTCGTGCGGGATCGATTCGCGCGTACACACCATCGGGGCACACGACGAGGTGATCACAGAGATCTGACCGAGTTTACCATCCCGCGGAGATCAACCGACAGAGCCTATCGTTTCCAGAGACTCGCGGTTGAAAAGCCTCGACCCAAATTTAACTCGTGCACATAGAATCGGGACCGTGGCGAGCTATCGAGCTTAGTGTCGCGCGCGTTCTCCAATTGAGAATCACTGACCGGTCCCTCGAGCCTGGCTGTGTCCCCGGGGAACGAGGATATTCGGCGTCGGGCGCGAGACACGAAACGCGCGAGGTTCGCGATAACCGAGACGTTGCGAGAGCCGAGCAGACGTTCAGGAGAATTACGTTACGTGCGGCCGCGAGCCGGCAAGGTGGAAGCTGCCTAAGGTACGCGACTACTGCTTCTCAAGGCGTCGCGACGCTCGTGGACGCTCCGTGTCTAAAAGCGTCTTTGCCCCTTCTCTCCTCTGCGTCTCTTACGCGAGAAGAGAGAACCGAGCGAACGGGCGAGGAAAAAGGGAAGACACGGACGGACAGCGGGCGTGGAAGGAAGAAGAGCGAGCCCGCGGGTAGAGAACGCGAGTCGAGCGGTGGAAGAAGAGATTACGATGACGGCGAGGAAAATTGAAGAGGGAAGGACAGAAGCGGAGAGATAAAGAGGAGTATGTTGGACGGTCGAAGGAGGGCAGAGGCGATCGAGGAAGAAGAAGAAGAAGAAGCTGCTGCTGCGGTCTAGGATACCTGGGACCGCAGACTAACCGGAGGTGGTGTCCACGACGTTGTCATCGTTTGCCAAATACCGATCCCGCTTTCTGGCGAGACGCGTCTACGTGCGCCGGCCCTCGCGTATCTCATAGTACGCCAGTCACCGCCTTGACGATTTGTTTATAACGATCGCGCGCCCCGAGAGATGTTTTTTAGCGGAGGAGTGTTTTCGTAAGACTTGCGCCTCAATTCGACGATCGCGTTCCAGGGATATTAAAAACCGTATGACTCGCGTACTACTGAAGATATTATATTATTTTTTTTTAGCGAAACGAAGGCGGCTAGAGGAGGCTGACAAAAGCCAAGCGTCCGATGGAACGCGCGTTGAGAGGAATCGTTGGCAGAAAGTAGCTGTTTGTAAATAGGAGTAGAATGATTTGTTGTTGAAGTTGTTACGCGTTGAGGAACAATAAGAATGGAAGGAGATAGCGGCCGGTGCCGGAGCAAGAAAGAGGCTGCAACGCGGAGTTGTAAAGTCCGCGGTAAATCGTATAAGATTCTGTCGAGAATATCGATTCCGTTTGCCAAACGCTATAAGAAATTCCTGGCGAACGTGCAATTTCTAAATTCGTCGGTTCAAGCAACTCTGCCGCGAACTTTTGTCTTGCTACATTGCAAACGCGTAATCTCTGTATTTCGATTCGAACTAACATTCAGAGGAACTAAACTCGCGGGCTGAACATGATTTACTGGACTTCATTGTCGAACCTGATTTCCAACGAACTTTCTACCATTTTTATCATCGGAACGGAAAGAGAGATTCGATGGGCCAGCGGATCGAAGAGCGAATGCGTTCAGCGATTGGAAAGGGTAGGCGAGGAAGCGTGGGATTACCTAACGTTCGCCGGCGAAAATGTGGGACATTTCTTTCTAGCAGCGGCACTGACGTAGGACGATAAAAATCGCCATGAGGGCATTGCCTAATATTCCTAGGGATGTATTCCGCGTCCGGGACTATTTCGAGACTCATTCTCTAATGCAAGTCAGACCACACCTCGGGGCTGCCTATATGGCGATCGTAAATTAGCGCTGGCCTAGCTAACCGGGACTCTTTATTTTTTCGAGCGGAAAATCGCCGACTGATTTATCGAATGCGCCGAGAAATTCTAGCCTGTATGCGTTACTTGCTCGAAAAATATTAAGACCGACATCGGGCGCCTCGCGCATCCGTCGACGGCTTGCGTCCGTTTCGATTCGATCAAACTACTCTTTACGAAATATGTAACCAGTTGAAAGAATTACGAGCGAGTGACGTGATACTCGAAGCAGCCTTGATGTAGAAGAAAAATGCCGATAATGTTCTTCCCAATTCGTGTGCAAGTTCATTGAAATGCATCACGTAAACGTCAGACAAGCTATACAATTTTAATCATCTATTCTATTTCATTTTTCTATTTTATTTTATTTTATTCTGCTCTTACGTTAAGAACAATACGAGATACCTCAGAGATGTATAAAATTGGATAGATTATGAAAGTGACGGATTCTCGAGAACCGTCGCAACAGCGTGGGAGATAGAAGCGAACGCGATGGAAATTGATAAAAGGATTGGCCAAGAAACGAATCTCGAGGGACAAACGCGGATCGCGCTATCTTTAGCGTTTACGTTCGCGTTTCGCTTCGAGACGCCGAAGTGTCTGCCAGCCAGCCTTATCTGTAACCCGTCTGCACACTTTGAAAGTTTCTTATCGCCCGGGGAAACCGGCTTTTACGCGTCCCGAACGGTCACTTCTGCCCGAGGATGCTTCTCGAAAACTGGCAAGCGTCCTTCGAACTAGGAAAAGATAGAAAACGAAACTGTTGACGATTCCTACGCAACGCGATGCGATGCCCTGCTCCTGGCCAGACGATCGAAAGCATGTGGCCTGCACGACAGCTTCTTGTTGTGTTGCACACAATTGCTTTAATTGTTCCGCGAAATCGTGGGCGGGTTTGAAATTCGGTTTTGTTAAGTTTATGTGGGAGAAACCGTCTGAACGTGTAGATTGTTACGCATACGGAGACGAGGTGATCGTGCAGAATTTCGAGAACACACCCTATTTTTGGAAGACGTCTTCAAGTGTATAAATGTGGAACTTATTTTAGTAATCTGTTAAATCATAAGTTCGCTTAAAATATTTGTGAAAGCTTCAGGCATTATACGTGGATTAACAAATACTATTAATCTAAC
>SHCU01000399.1:23405-39427 GCA_004307685.1 Ceratina australensis
TGTGCGACATCGATTCGCCAGGGACGAAAACGCATCGTCTTTGAATTTTGCAATGTCTACGAAATTTTGTAATCCAACCGGGTGAGTAAATTCGTCTCGGCTGAGCCGGCCGACATAAATTCTTCGCGCGAAAACACGATATTTCGGCTTAATTCTTTTTGGTCTAACTGCGCCCAAGGATCAGACGCGCTGACCCGGTGCGATGGTTTATTTTTAATAGGGCCGCTAGGAATCAACTTCTAGCAGGAGGACGTATTGATTTACAGTTTACATGTGAGTTTTTACAAGAAGATTTACTATTGTCAAAGCGTCGTGGAAAATGAGAAATTGGTGACCGGGATAAAGGCAACACGTGTCGCAGTGGATCACCCGTTCGCATGATTTTTGAATGATTTTCTTCAATGGGAAGTGAATGATCGAGGATTGTGGTCAGATACATGTGTTAACACGGTTCCAAACATTCGTCAATGTATATCGTAGACGTTATCTTAATTAATTGAAACGTCATATTTACTCAGAGTGATTGTACAGTCCCAAAATTGTTTAAAGAAAATGCAAATTTGTTATGAATTAATTTTCAAGTAGAAGACCAGCCATAAGTCATGTATTTGAACAGGGATTTTATAATCACTCTATATTAAGTGGAATACAAGAGCAATGAAGAAAAATTGTAAAAATAATCAAATGAATGAAACGAAAAACTTACTACGTTATTATTAACTTTACGATAGAACACGAATCGGCCGTAAAACAGCACGAGAAAAATCGCGCGGACTTATTACATTTTCACAAATAAATCCGTGGCGTCATGTAAACAGTCCGTGCGTACGCAAGACGATCGGATTTATTTCGTTCGTACGCGAGCCGTGGTGACCGCAGTTTTCAGCACGGAACTACATTTAAGTTGGCAGATTTACGATCACCGCGGAAATTATGTCAGGATCGTGCAACCGTATTGTCGAAATCTCCGTCATTGAAAATGCATAATAAGTTACGTATCAATAATAGTAACGTTCGGTAAAAAACTTCGATTTTTATATTTCCAGTTTCTTCACTATTCTTGTATCACATGAATCGCTAAGAAGTCAGATTGATTAACTGCTGTGCCGAGAATCACTGTTATAAATAAAAATCATAGAACACTGAATCAACGTTGAAATTGGAGATTCAACGGGCAGCGAATTTAATGAAACTTGACCTCCGATCGACTCGGCTAATCTTAATAATTAAAATAAAATGTTATCTTACCGATAATGTGGTGGTACTTCTCGACGAACTGAGCAGTGCTTTGAATTCCCATGAGTGCCACGTCGATGTTGGAATACCAGGATGCGGAATATCGTATCTCCGATTCGACGCAACTAACACCAGACATCTGCTCGGTCGTCACATAATTCCCGTTCCCGATTTTCAATTTCTTCTTCTCTTCTTAATTTTACCACCGAACACTTTCCCGGTCGCAGGGGCGAGCGAGACAGCTTCGGCGATCGGCGACCCGCTGTCTGACCATGCACCGGCTCGAATCACTTTCTCCACTGTATCTACTCCGACGAGAGATTCACACCGCGAAACGATCACCTCTCGACGCTCTCGATCGATCGGAGGATCGTTCTGAATACGGACACACTTTCGGCGAGCGAACGTAACAACCGAATTGAACCGTGCGTGGAATACCGCTCCGCCGTTCTTAGGTTCACAATTGCTGCTTTCTCGTGCGACACGATTTTTTCAACGATCGTTCACCACCGTTTCCTGTAATTCAAATATTTGTGGTCAGTGGCGGCGAAACGCGATACTCCCTGCGCGTTGCAATTTATCCAACTTTCGATTTGCTGAACGGTATTAACCGACGGAACCGAATACGGGCTCTATATTTTTGATGGTTAATAAAATTCGCGGCAGGCCGCGCGAAACTTGAAATCTCGGTGGGCGGTATCGAAAGCTTAAAGACACGGGATAAAAAATGGTGTAGCGTGGAACCGGTCGGAGTTTATAAATGATGGAGTGCGTACGGGATCCGGGAAGGAGCAGCGCGCGTGGATCGGAACACAGCGAGAATAGAACAACATACAAACGGGCGAGAGCACACGCTGCCGCGGCGTGTTCCGTTGAAACTCAAGGCCTATCATCCCCGGCTACGATTGACGAATCCTTTTAATACCGCGTGTTGAATCGCTAGTACGCGAGGCTACCCGAGTTTTGCTTCCATCAACGCGAAGAGAATACGGGGATCCGGCGCCGGTTGATACGAGTTAATAAAACGGCACCGTCGGAACAAAGGCGGCGAGGGAAAACACGCTTGCGCGTTTTAATGAAGTGTTACTGGAAACATTGCTTCTTTGATCGGCCATTTGTACCGCGCCGTGCCTTTGTGTACAAAACTCGGGCTTTAATATCGGCCCGCATTGGTGTACATCGCGGCGGAGGAAACGTCGCCCTCGCGAAGATCAGCCTCCCTTGTCTCTCTTAAATTTACAGTCTCTCTTCCGCTTCACCCCGCCCGTCAGGATTGTTGTTCAGCCGCGGGCATTGTCTTAAAATAACGAAAACATCATTCAACGATACGGGGAACAATATGAAAACGCGTTTGCGAGACCAGTTCTGTGTTCAAACAGCGAAACGTGATGAACGCTACCGTCTGTGTACATAACAGTCTGAAAATTTCTCAAACCGCGAAACCTACCGATGAAACGCATCGCTATCCGCACGCAGAATATTCCTCCCCGCGCGTCGGATGTTAGCTTTCTTCGACCGCGTAGCTCGTATCTATCACTTCGATGTTTCCACGGCGAACTCACTTCCCACGTCAACCCGCGAGAGACACCGCGACTCGTACAATCGGGTCAGATCTATTCAAGACGTTGAGTACCTCCTATTTTTACGTCTGCCGTGCGCGTGCCTCCAAACCTGACACGGGAGTATCCTTTCAAGGAAATCACCTTCTCGGTAACCGAATATCACACGCACAGCGAGCAAGGTAGCCGCGGGTAAGGTAACGCGAGGCGCTGTCAAATAACGCGATGCACCTGCGTGATAAATCGTCTCCGTGGTAGCCGAATCGTGACCGGCACACCACGTGTCACCTGGCTGCTCACAAACACCCCACGGGCCGGAATCAAATCGACCGTTCTTCTTCGGTAAACGAACCGTTCGAACGCGTCGCTTATCTGTCGCGTGAGAAACCGGCGACGATCGAAGGGATCATCGCGCCGTTAGCCGCGACGCGTACAACGACGAAGACGCTCGGTTAATGCGCCCGTTCTTCGGCAGACGGGCAGCAGTCGGCACGGCTGCAAGCACGACCGCAAACTACTAGTGGCGACGACGACTGCTTGAACGCGACGGCTGTTGCGAGGACGATGCACGATCAACGACTGCTGAAAGGGAGAACGCGCACCGACCAACTCGAACCGATAGCCATTGCCAGAGCGCTGGGACTCTCGCGAGCTTATTTTAAAACCGCTGTCCTTCCAACTCCGAGCGGCCGTCCTGCGGCAAGCTCATTGTAAAACGCCGCGCCGCGCCGGTACCACGTAACCGGGCCGTTCTTGGCAGACCATGACAAGTGTCAACGGTATCGCGCCGATTCCATGAAAGACGGAAGCTTCCTAACTGGAACGTTATCTCGTTCCACTTAACCCGGGGAAAAGGTGACGCCTAATGGAAACGCGGGGTTCGTCCCTGACAGGCGATCGAATTTCGCGTCGAAGAACGCCGCGTTCTTTATGGTTAATAGCAGGTATACGCGGAGTATCGGTTCCTCGGGTTTTTCATTCCATTTTGCAACTGGAGAAGAGCAGACGATAGCGTTATACAATGGCTGACTATATCGATCAGCGTGATTCATTGCATTCTTCTCCGGACGCGACTCGAGGGAGATTTACCGATCGAATCTAGCTCTGGATAAAATCGTCGTTATTTATTGACGCATTCACGCGTTGTTTATCGGGTGTTACGTATTAATTGGTCCGACCGACGGGAAATAAAAATAACAGCCTACATGTTACACGGTAACGAGTCACTGCTCGATTTTCGATACTGTGTCATCGGGTTTCTTGGCAGGCCTCAAATTCACGAGACGAAACGTGATGAGTGTCAAGACGGCGATGGCCGCGTGATTTTACAAATTGCTACGACTCGAAATGTAGCTAAAAGACAACGAACCACGAGGAAGTTGACTATCATTTTTTTCACGAGAAATGAAGGAGTCTCTCATGGCTGTTCGTAGCGTGATAGAATTTTAAAAATAAATTCACACTCATAATATAGTACGAGCACTTTATTCATCGTTATATATTTAAACGCAGCAGACCTTCGGCTATCCTTTCACATGCAACGATGTAAAATAGCAGTGTGTACCCGAGCCTATCCATCACGATCAAGTTCAGTCGCCTAACGACCAACGTTAACGAGTGAATTTCACTCGTCACGCGAATACTTGCGTTAAATGCGGCGCGTACTCGCATTTAAACGTCCATATTTAGAAACAGTCTAATTATAATGAGAATATAGGAATAGTGTTCTATAAGCGAGCGGGCCTAGCCGGTCGGTACGCTCTCTACGCGTTATCTCGTGCAAAACTGGCAGCACGGTTAGCCGAGCTTCTTGGCAGACGTTACGCGCGACACAACTCGCAGCACGTCGACAGGTCGCGTCGCCGGCGTATCCGAGACGGATCGAATCGGAAAATGTCACGACTGTATATAAATACCGCGCCCAACGAGTATACTCGGCGCTATTCATCAAGAACAAACCTCGCGAATAATTTCTCCCTTTTTCTTTTCCCTTGCCTGCACGGAATACGCGCGGTCGCGCGTCGCGTGTCTAACTGGCAGGTTGTTAACGAGCATTTTGGCACATCCGTGCGCGGTAACGTGATCCTTTGAGATTTGTCGACGGACACACGCCTAATTAAATTGAAAAATCGTACGACTTCACCGGGATTACATGCATTCGAAGTTTTTGTCTCGTTCAATTGTTTTTGAAAGTATATACTTGTTAGATTCAGTCACATTATATTGGAAGCGATGTGTATAACGAAAATTCATAGAAAGAAATATGAGATATTTGTATTCTCCAAAGTAATTTCAGTTATCTGTCATTTCAGATTCATGGAATCTGGGATCTAAAATTAAGAACGCAAACGATACGTCTCATTTAAGTGATTCGCGTAACGTGGAAACGAGTCGCGTACAAAGATTGATCCTCTGCTTCGCCTAACCAGGTCTCTTGTTCCACGCGACTTTGATCGTCGTACACGTGACACGCCGCGACGCTGGGACAATAACCTTAGCTCGCCGAGAGTTTATTATTCGTCGAACGTTGTGTCCGTTCACCAGAGGTTGCCGTTTTGAAAGGGAGTTAATAAACCTCGGGGGTATGCGCGGACCTCGGAAGTTCCTCGAAATCCAAAAATGTGACATCGACATCGGACCCGTGTTCCCGGGATTTTGAACCGGCTTACATGGTGTCTTCGCGCGTATAGAAAAGCTTCCTCGAACAAAAGGTCTGAATCAGTTCGCTAGTCGCGAGAAACGCGGCGGACCCGAGGTGAACGATCCTGAGGAAAGACATGACAAAAGGAATGGTTCTGGAAAATCTTTCGAAAAGGTGTTGAGAATAGAAGTGGGGACATAGCAATGGTAATTAATAATGTGCGTTGAACTTTACATTGTCTCGTGACTACAAGACGAGTCATATCTCGTATACTGTTTAATGTACGTGAAAGTAGAATTAAATGTATATAAGCACTTTCGTTGCACTTACCTTAGCATCGCTGTATGTGCAATCAACCTACTTTATGGTATAATGTGATCATGACGATCATTCATCAACACTTCCATAATGTTCTAAGAATCATTTCAGTTCGTTACCTCAATAAGGACAGTACGTGCCGAGATTATTCAAGAGCGCTTTCTACTGACACAGCGGAATAAGTAGCATAAAGTGAATTTAATTTGTGCTAAAATGTACTTTCTTACTTATCGTTTCATGTCACGAGAGAAACACTGAATTTCTGCTGTAAAATTAGCTGCTGCTAATGGCAAAAAAATATAGATGAGAAATAATTATAAAACAGTAGGGATAGAAATTGATGTTTATGCTATGGTTTGAAAGACACGGAGTCGACGAACAGAGAAATTAATTTGACAGTATGATCATCGGTAATGATATGAAACAGTCGCTTTACGTCGAGTGAAAACACACCCGTTGATCCTCGTTCACTTTATGCCAAACTGTTGCGCATCGAATCACAGTATCCAGACCCTGTGTTCCACGTAAATCAACTGTATTAAGCGGTTGTCGCCGTTAAATCCCTCGGCAAATTCGCGAACACCGGTGTAAGTAGTTTACTGGGGCAAACAAGTGTAATTCTTGTCCTAAATAACAATAATAGCGACTATCCGTCTCTCAAGATTTATACAAAGAGAAAGCACAGGGGAACGATGAAAAACAGAATGTTTTCTTCAACGTCTAAGTTACAATTTCTAATTCAGTTGCAAATAGCTATACCGCGCTATCGTACTTAAATTTAACTGCTAAATGCGAAAATGTATTAGGAAAATAAGAATCTTATAAGCGAAGCCACCGATTCTCGTCAGTGATAAAACTATCAGGCGAGACGCGTAACGACGTCGTTAAAATGAGAAAGAAAGAAGAAAATGCTTGGCCCGAGCATCTTACCTCCCGCCGTAATTTTCGCGGCTCGTACGAAGGGAGAAACGGCGTCGACGTTCCACGAAATTTCGTTGCGAATTCCCTTCTCCGGCGCGAATCCCCTTCGAACGGGGATTATTTTTGCCGGTAGCAGGGCTGCCGTACGAACATACGCCGGTCGAAAGTCAAAACACGGGGGTCCACTCTATATCAAACGTTTAATTGGGTGCTACGTCGCCGGACGAGAATGTGTACGCCGGTATAAATTTAATGAAACACGCTGATTCTTCGGCCGACTCCTTGTACTACCGTAGAACGCGAACAATTTTTAGTTTAACGCCGCGCCCATGCGATTTGTCTCTTCGAATCTTCGATCGACTAACCGGATGACGGAAACATGAGAAATGAAATGGGAAGATAATTTTATGATCGCTGAAGATCATTCATTTTTCTCTTTCGCTTTCTTTAGTTTCAAAGTAACTACGGATTTCATAATGTACAAACTGAAGTAGGTTCGCGTTTAGTGCTAATGATTGCTAATGGATCTCACGGTTATTTTAATGGAGTTCGTCTGCTTCCTGCTTGGGAGATGAGTAGGCGACAGTCGGCCAAGTCATTATCTGGTCTTGTTCCTATACGATTTTAGTTTTCTGATTGCACGGATCCCTGGGAGATGCGTCACACCTGATTAACGATGCCTTCATACTTGGAATACGGTCCTACCACGATTCACTGTGAATCATCCCTTACTCTCACGATATAAATACTTGTGGCTATTATATAAGTAAATTAATTCCCTTCATCCTTTTTCAACTCTTATAAAACAATAAAAAATTCCATTATTACTTTTATATTAAATATCCTGCTCCATTCGTTTGACAAAATATAATTCAAGTGTGCAGCAGAGAAACGAGTTCGGATCTGCGCGATTAAGGGTGAAAAACCTCTGAGTAAGTAGAAAGTAATGCCGAGATTAATTTGCAACATGCTGCAGCAGTTCCTTTGTCAGCGTGTTCTTTCGTCGGAACCATACTCCCGGGGTTCGCCGGACTCTTTTTTACCCTGCTTGACTCAGACGCGTTCAAGAACTCAGGGCTTCGAGGAGCGAGGAACCGGGGTGAGTAACTTAATGTCAGTAACGGCACGTTCCGACCGCCGCAACTTCATGTTCACCGCGCGCGTTTTTGGTAAGAATGTCTCCGCGTTACTCCTGTCCGGCAGTAATAATTCTTTCACCGAAGAAATTTACGGTGCTGCCCCTGTCAACGATTTTTATCGGCTATGTACGCACCGGTGACGACTCCCTATTATTTTTTACCCGCTCCGCTGCCTTCTCGAATTTGTCTGCTTCAGCTCTCGCAGCTGGAAGAGCAAGACCAGCAACGAAGAAATACAGTTTGACGATAAATTATTGTCACTGTCCCTGGCTGCTTCGCGAACCGGATCGTTCTTCGGTTTAGAAGAACTCCGATGAAGAATATTTTCTACTGTAGCCTTATTTTATGTATAAATTATAATCCTGGAATTATAGGAAGCAGAACTACATATCAGATAGTTTCGTAAAAATCTGATTCGACGAATTGAATTCACCGATTCTTATCAGACGCGACTAGAAGAGCAAGACAAGCAACGAAGAAATATAGTTTGACGATAAATTATTGTCACTGTCCCTGGCTGCTTCGCGAACCGGATCGTTCTTCGGTTTAGAAGAACTCCGATGAAGAATATTTTCTACTGTAGCCTCATTTTATGTATAAATTATAATCCTGGAATTATAGGAAGCAGAACTACATATCAGATAGTTTCGTAAAAATCTGATTCGACGAATTGAATTCACCGATTCTTATCAGACGCAACTAGAAGAGCAAGACAAGCAACGAAGAAATATAGTTTGACGATAAATTATTGTCACTGTCCCTGGCTGCTTCGCGAACCGGATCGTTCTCCGTTTTAGAAGAACACCGATGAAGAATATTTTCCACTGTAGCCTTATTTTATATATAAATTATAATCCTGGAATTATAGGAAGCAGAACTACATATCAGATAGCTTCGTAAAAATCTGATTCACTGAAGAAGGGAGAGTAAATCGGAATCACGGGGTGGCATTCGTAGGACCGTGTTCAACGGCGACCTCGAAGCGTATCCCATTGGCTAGCCGGTGTACGACGAACCGAAGAGTTGGTGTTCGCTCGTCGACGGACAACGACGTCACAGTTCTATTCCGGGCCGCGTGGACGCAGCGATATCTTTAGAGCAACCATCAGTACAGTCCGTTTCCGAGCTTTTTCTTCTTACGGGACGAAACGGTTTGCCAGCCGGACGAGCGAACGCGACAAGGATGATCCGTCGTTCCGAGCCATCGTTCCATCATCGTGGCGATCGACACGCACGTAACGTCATCGTTTCACAAGATTATACCGTAGAACACGTTTCGTTGCACCATCAACGCGGCAGACGTTTTCTAAATTTGTGTATCACCATTAAAATGAACCTTAAAGGGCGGCTTGGCTTCAGATGATATATTTGTATCTGAAGAAAGTTGCAAGCGGCTAGTGTCACGTTCGTTCCCAGAATTTGGATTCGAGAATAATTTATACGAAGGCTACGATCAAAGGGGAGCTTGAGGTAGTCTGATGAGCTGAGTTGTATGTCACTGTCTCGACGGAACGGACACGATATTCGAATGGAATCCGTTGGTCCGTTTGTCCCCGAGACGGAGAGGAGAGCGCGGACTCCGGAAGCGCCGAGTGGCCGGACTTTAGGATTGATATATCTCGAAATAAAGCGAGCGCGACATCATTGTCGATTTCAATCGCTTGCCTACGTCTAATCTCCGCATTGAACTATCTGTTGGTCTTGGAACCGAGCCAGCCGCCGGCGAGAAAAAGTAAGGGATGAGAATAAGATTGATGCCGTGCGAACCAACGGGAACGAGTCGACCCTAATCTGCAAAATAGTAGAGAGTATCAAACGAACGAAATAAATTGTGGAATTCCACGTTGAGACAATCTGTGTACAACGAAATTTTTAATAAAAGAGAAATGAAATCGTTTATTGAGTATCACGCGATTTTCACCGCTGTCCATAGAGTTTTTCAATGTAATTCACCGTGTCAAGCTGAAATATTGACTTGGAAAATAAATGATTTCTATTGAAAGTGGCGTTTGGCCAAAGACAATAATCTTCGACTGTGGGTGCCATCTTTTGTTAATTCGTGGTAATTTTTGTTTACTATTGCGCGTAAAACGCGTGAACAGTATCGGTCTACCATTATTTATTGGCGAAAGTTTGTTTGCACAGCTGACGTTGCAACTTAAACTCATACGCGCTACTACGCGTACTATTTTCAAGACGGAAGTTGCGTGTGCTCGCCTCACCAAATCCGTCTATTTTAATCGTTTTAATTCATGCTGTTACTGAACTTTCAATGTTACATTGCCGAAGGATATGAAAATCCCTGAACGTTGTCGTCGTTCCAGACGATCAGAATATCGCCGCTTAACCGGCGAAGTTCCGTCAATCCTCACTCATCCAACAACAGACAAAATGGCAGTACATTGAATAACTAACAAAATTACAGTTTATTTCTACTTACACAATGTAAATCACAACTCAACACTTCCAACATTCATTTCAACTTTAAGATAAAATTCTAGTATCCTAAGTACACAAGAAATTTGTACATACAACATAAGATAAATCTATCAAGTAAGGAATACCGTAGCAGTAAACTGATCAGAAAAATGGAATAAGTAAAAAAAAGGATTACACATGGCCAACGACAAGAATTAAACGTCTGCCAGGCGTGTTAAGCGAAGAGAGTGCTTGTCGTTGTCGGGAGCCTCCACGAGAATTAACACCTCTCACACGCTGCGGGGATGACTATGATTGGAGTCGTACAGGACCTATGGGACGACTTCTGGATCCTAAACTATATCCAGCGAAGACTGGCCCTCATCCAGAATCTGATTCAACGAAACACGATCAGCCGAGCACGTACATGAGGAAAGTAAGTCGGCAGCAATGTGAAACAAGTATTAATTACTACTTTGAGACACTGGTTTCAGTTGGAAGAGAAATATCCTAATCTATATGGAATTCTACAGAGCACCCCTATAGACGAAGTGATTAAGCGCGTGGATGAAGATCGATTGAAGACGACGTATCAGTTGGACTATTCTGTAAAAGGTAAGTATATATACAAAATAAGAATAATCGAAGAGTTGTAAAAATGTATTTATTCTGCTTAGCGGCTGAACATATGGAAGAAATAGCCACAGGTCCTTGCGCTATCTACAGAGAACAAAAAGCAACCATAGATTGCCGACCTTCCTCCGGAAAAGGGAAGCTAGCATCAAAGCGTGATCAGGATCAGCTTAAGAAGAAAACGAAAGCATCGAAGAAAGCACAGGAGGACGAATCGCAGGAAACACGGTTACCTCCTTGGAGATCGGAATACCAAGACAATATCAGTAGATTAGGTTCGGCAATCATGAAGCAGAGGATTCATCATAAGAAATCAGCGGCACCGGCCTGGGCGATGGCCGCTTTGTAAAAAGTAACAATGTTCTTTGATAATACTGTATTAAATAAAGAATCATATCCCAACACGTGATCGTTTCTTTATGAGTTAGATAGCTAGATAGATCAATGCGATTCGGTTGCTTATTGTCAGAGTGATTATACTGATTAATAAATGAGTGAAAACGAAAGTTGCCCTGATAAGATGATCGACGATCAGTCAGTGGTCAACTAGTCAGCATTCCCTTTAAAATCACTTGAATAATCATTCGCGGTTATTATAAACCGAGGAAGGCTGGATATCTAAGGCCAAGCCGGAAGAAATTTCGAATTAACGATTGATCAATCAATTTAATAAGGTATAGGGCATTGTCCACCGGCTGGCTCTAAATAATCACCTTCGCGTGGGTGGTAGCGTTTGTAAAGATTTCTAATATATCTTTCTTCGTGTCCCTCCTTCCTCCATTTCCCTTCATTAAATCGGAGAAATTTTCAATTCGCAAATTACTATTTACAGTGATAATCTATATCTGAGCCGAGAAAGATGTTATAAAATCAAAGAAATCCTTGAGTAGCATCTTCCAAGCTATTCCAAGAATTGAGAAAGAAAAACAAAAAATCTCGCCATTAAAAATATCAGAGACTGAAGTTGCCTAACAAACTGTTATTTCACTCGCAGCATGGAAAACAGAGAAATTACGTAGAACCGGAGGAACTGCGTCAAATTCCGCGTAATAATGCATTAAAAGCTATGCATCTACGGACAAAGTGAAATGAATTAACATGACCACGTTGTCTACGAGTCGTGCTCATGGAAAAATAGCCGACGAGTAAACCGCATCTCTTTTAACCCCTTTCCCCAAATCAATCCACCGAGACTTCAGCGCGTTTTGTAATTAAAGATGGGCGCAAAACATGGACAATCGTCGAAGAGTATCATCACCCGCTGCCACCGCTATGGGGAACAACTGGCCCAGAGACGTGTACCTTAAAACACCGCGGTACTCGAGTGCAAACGCTTATCATCAGGAGTGCGTTAGTGAGCACGACATTAAATATCCGGGAGAGAGAACGTCTCAGGAGACTCTCGCCGAGATCGAGACGGACATTAATAAGAATAACGTATGATTAAACTGTGCTTATTTTAGCGTTTTACTTATATCAACTGGACAGTGAAATAGGTAGCGATGCATTGCGAGTTGCCAGAAATCAGATTTTTGGAACTGTACAACCAACTGGTTTTCCCTTCCATTAATACATATGAAAAGTTCTAACGTACTACTAGGAATGAGATGCGAATTCAGATCTTATTTTTCTTGTTTGTCAAACGAGAAAGTCTATGCCACAGAATTTGTTCGTTCTCATCGTAATTGTGTTTCGTGCAGCTACGTAATCATCCAGATGAACCAGTTTACATGAAGGCCCATCCGAAACATAATGCTGTCCCTGTTCGCGATAAGAATCAACGATTTAACGCTTACTCGGAGTACAGCATGCCAGATGCGTTGACAGCGATGCAGAAGTTGCAGAAGTTAAGGGAGCTACAGATGAAACGGGACTTCAGCGAGAGGTACTACTCGCAGGAGATCAAGCGTCTGATCGGCGAATATTATTTCGGCACGAAGCTCAATTCGCCGTCGTTTAAATCCGAGAGACTGCAGAGCCCGAGTTTTCATCCGTCCGCCGGCGACCGATTGAGAAATGTACTTAATTGTTAGAAAATTATATCTATTTTTGTTCATTATAGTAATATCAGTTGGGAGGCTTTAACGAACGGAACGGTGTGAAATGTTGCATACAGTAGCGAAAATTGCTACTAATACCGATACTGTTTTCGATGATATTAATTCGAGCGTACTCTAATTTAATAAGAATCTGGAATCGTGCGGCACAATGACGACAATCACGCGGCTGGATTGTGGATGTATTCAAGAGACGACGAGGCCAATTTTTACAACGACAAGGGGCCGCGTTCAAAGGAGGAATTGCAATCAGTCTCACAACGAGACGATCTTGAAGCTGACCGCGTCGAATCCTCAGGAACATTTGTTTTCGTCGTTAGAACAACCGAAGGACAGGTATCGATCAAAGACGAAAAAACGGCTCTCTCTGGATCCGCGAATGTGCCCGAAAATTCCTCCCGGCGGCGATCACGGCTTCGAGACGGAGAACGAGCAAAAGAACGAGGAACCAGAACAGGAAATTTCCGCGCGCCTCTCGAGATCACCGATCCCGCATCGAAAATTTAGCGACACCACGGCGACTTCTAATTAAGATTCGAAATTGACGTTTATCCTTCATTTCATTCTTTGTAGCTATATGTAATTTATAACAATACACGACGCATACATCCTGTATTCTCGTATGAATGAAAATCTCAGTTACAATCAAGCAATTTAGATGATATTGAAATTATCGAGAAGCAATGAGAGACGTGAACTTCGAACTGAATCGCTTGCGTCAAATGTCAGACGGAAAAGTATGAATTCATTTCGATAAATTACCAGTGAATTACACAAAGCTTGATATTTTGAAACAATTCGATGAATACAGATTTATGGTGTACTGGAAGATGAACGATTTAAGACTAACTACTGAGTCAGTAATCTCGCGCATCGGTATCACATTTCTGAATGCTATATTGCACTATGCTCTGTACAGAGCTGTCATTGCCACGATCATGCTGGTCAAAGAAACGACACTTTGGTTGTTCCGGAAGGTGACAAAATTCCGCTGTGCCACGAGCACGGACGAATCGACTCAGTCCCCTTTGTCATGTAACGCTTAATCGGCGTTACAGGGAAATTTTTGGTAAGAAGAATCCATTCGAAATTCATGAAGTTCAATAAATGCAAGCATAATAACGCGACTCGCGAAAATTGATAAAATAACCCTAAGTACGAATGTTGTATTTGAAATCAAAATACTTCTTAATAATCGACGATATTTTCTTAGAGAATAAAAAATATATCAGTAATATATTCAGTTATTTTAAATAATTATCTATGTCCCAAATCTTTAGAGAAATGAACACTGTGTTCATTACTTAGGTAATGTTAAACACAATGAGAAACTGAACTAATTTTTCTGAAAGAGAAACATTCAATCTCTTCACGTGTTCCAAATTCATACGTAGATTTCATAAGTGTAAATTGATTAAGATCATGCATTTAGGCAAGTGTTATTTCCCGACAGAAGCCCATGTAAATTCTGGTTGTTTCCTCTAATCCGCGGTTAAATTACTGGTACAAAATGACGGCGACGGTGGAGAATTTTACAACGATCACTCACCATGATTTTAATTGGCCTTATCCGGTACCACTTGTTGCGAAACCGGCGCAACCGCCGATGAGCACTGGGATTCGATTGTATACCCCCCGGATTGATCCTAAGGATTGTCCATGCGACGAACATGGCCATGAAAGTAACAGAAATAGGTAACATTAAAATAATGTTATATGATAACTCATGATATAATCTGATAGAATTGATTAGAGTTTCAAAAAATATTTAGGTATAAATATCTGGCTGAGAAGGAACGACACTTTTTGGACCAGTTGACAATGGTGAATCAAGAAATGACCAATCTCGCGACAGCTATGCTAGATAGCAATTGCGAGTCAATGGACGAGACTATGATGACTATATATAAAACGGATTACTCGAAGAGAGGTACGAAGTAGAGTATAAAAAACAAGAAGCCATGCAAATAACGCTTGAACGTATTCAGGATTGCCTATTCAGGAATATAGACAGTTACAGGCTGCGGTCGATTCGCAGTATTGTTCGCCTTTTCCGCCGGAAGCAACAGAAATAAAACAGGGCTACAGAGATCCTACCAGATTCCGATATACTGCCATCGAGAGACCAACCATTCAACCGGCTAAAACGCTAACTTTATACGAAGGTATAGAATATTTAATGAGTTTATTTTGCATCTGCAAACATTTAACCATTAGAAAATATGTGGGTGCATCGAGTGAAATTCTGTGAAAAGCAAATATGTTGTATTTGAAAAATATGCTTGCAGTTCCGGAAAGTTTCTCTCTTTGGGAGACGCCTTTCACTGGTCGTTCGGAATACATGGATACTATTAGCAAACTGGGCTTGAGCAACATGAAAAATCGGCAACAATATTTGGAACCACTTCCTTCGTCAAGAAGAAGATTTGGGGACTGCAAATTATAAATTATATCGTCATTAAGAATTTTTGTTATCCAGTTCAACGTTAATTATAAAAAAAGAGTAATTGTATAAATATTCGACTGCAATAAAAATGATTAAACAAAAGCGTCTTAATTGCAGACAAAAAACATATGATTTCTCTTTCCACTACCGTTTTATGAACAATTATGATTGAACCGAAATTATATGTAATATATCTGTTTTAAAGATCTTGATACGCAATAAACAAAATTCATAATGTCGAATTCTTGTGAATTTTTCGGAACGGAGTATAGTCGCAGTTATACGAGGCATAAGCTTACACCAACAGAACTGTAACGAGATATCGTCAAAGTTATAGAGAAATTGTACGATTTTGATTGAAAATTGGAATATCTTTTTCAGTATTCGTCCAAAAAGTTATTTCGAGGAACACTTAGAAGAAGGAGAAATCGATCCGTACACGGCATCGATTCCCAGTAAATTGGATGAAGCTGCTGAACAGTTGGTTTACAAGCATATACTTGATAACCTACGATCCGTTTATGAAATCTCTTACAAGCATCCTCGTAAGTTAAGACGAATAGAAAATAAATTTTGTATAAAAGCCTATTAAGCTTTAAAAATGATGAAATGTAGGAGGCGACCGCAGCGAGCAAGAGGCAGAAGCAAAGGATC
>SHCU01000399.1:50652-63840 GCA_004307685.1 Ceratina australensis
TTTTTTTTTTTTGACAAAAGGATAAACAAAATAAATCACAATTGATATACAAATACGCGGAAATAGATCCATAGATTTTTCATTAGTACCAACGAGAAACAATCTTAGAAAAATTGTAAGACTTATAAGAAAAACAAAATTATTAAAACTGATAGCTACACAATTTAGGAAAAGAAACGTTTTACTTCATGAAGAACTACGGATTATGTACAGCATTTGTCTAACTATGATTAAATTTTAATAAATCTCATGTCATAAAAGCTTTTGACAATGTTGAAACAAAATATAATTGTATATACACATTTTAAGTTAGCAATTCTGTTCAACATACCACTGCTGAATGCTGCATGCAAATCCTAGAACAAGCTTCGTAAACGGTTAATTATTTGATGTATTAATTTATTTAAGTATCGTAAATGCAACAAAAGTTCTCGTGACAAAATATCTTGCCGTCGACCCGGGAAAAAGTGTTGGAATGAATGCTTATCGTATTAAATACATAAGATCGCCAGCGATATTACTTACTTCACAATTTAATTTAGTCGTTTAACTTAATGTTTGTCCTATGTATCATAGGTTACAATGTATTAAATCTCTCTACTGGCAAAAGATTTCAGGGGTTTTCTTTCGAGCACTCCACTGACAAAAATTTTTTATTTATATCCTTCCTAAAAAGCATATGAAACATAGAAGAATTTTTTTATTCAATCAAAAATAATATCTTTACAATTCCCTTGAGCACAAGGAAATTGCTACATTTTAAACGCTACTAATTATTTATTGATAAAAACTAAGATGTAATATATATTTCTTATGGTCCTTTACTAAATTGATGGATGAAATGATGTTAATCAAACATGGAAACATAATTACATGAACCTGATAATTTATAAAAAAATTCTTCGAATTTCAATACTCTTTAATAAGTGATACATTTGCCCTTAAATAAGTGAATTCACCACATGAATTAACTGTGATGAGAAAAGAAAAGAAGGAAAAAACGCTCGTACGTGCTAACTAAAGATATATCAGGCGCTTTTGTGACATGATAAAAATGATTCATATGATGAAATAATTTTTGTTATTTTTAATCATGTGTAAATTTAATAGTATTAAAACACATAAAATAGGATGAGTGTTACTCAACATCCATCTTATCTTCTTGGGGTTGTTGCTGATTAGTTTGTTGATGACCATCACTACTTTGACTATTTTGTCTGTTTTTCTGTTGTTCTTCACCAGCCTTATCTTTAGGTTTTTCTTCCTTAGGTGGTTCAACTTTAGGTTTTGGTTTATTTAGAATTGGTAACACAATACTATCCAGTGACTGTGAGATACAAGAAATTAAATCCATAAAAATATTAATTCTAAAGAGCCTATAATTTGTTTGTCTGTACATATGTATTTCACTTTACCTGTTTCTCTGCTCGGATTTGAGCTATGGTAACTGGAGGTTGTTGTGTACGATGCGTACTGGCGAGAAGTACACGTTTCTCTTCAAGCCACGACCATTTTTCTTGTACTGTTTTCTCGACCTTCTTCACTTCTTCTTCCGTTAAGTGGGCATATTTATCATCCTTACCACTGGATGCTCTGATATAGTCTACTGCTTTCTTAGCAAGCTGCAGAGCTCCTGCTAAGTCATCTAACGCATGGCCTCTACCTTCAAACTCCATTCGCCTTTCCTTGATTGGCTCACCTTGTGACTGGTAATAAGTAGAAAATAGTTTTAAATGGCAATGCATGTAATACAATTCACGTGATACGACGTAGGTGCAGCTTACCTTAAGAAGTGTTAATCGCTCTGAATAGACATGTCGCTGGCAATCCTCACCTTCCTCGTATAACCAGTTCTCGGTATCATCTAATGTACGACAAAGTGCTTCTTTGTCTGGCTCCGCAATAAACGTGGCCAACTGATCATCTTCCGATAATTTAGACCGTAGATCATAAACGTATTCTTCTAACGCGTTACGAGCGTCAACGCGTTCCTTTTCTTGTCTATCCTCAGCTATCATTTTACACTATAATGTCGAAAGTGAATATAGCATGAAGAAGACTAGTTAAGAATATATACTACTTCCATTCATGAGCAACTTACCTCTTTCTCCAACGCTGCATCCAAGTCACGTTGGGGAAGACCATATCCACGTACTTCTATTGGTAAATCAACAGTACGAACAGGAACTTTCTTTTTGCCTTTACCATCTTCAGTTTTATCGTCACCCTGAAAAATTACAATACAAAACATTTTAATTCAAAGAACTTTCTGTTGCGGTTTCTCATTTTTATGAACAGTTCGTCAAACATCATTCCACATCATTTTTTCTTTCATCTAACAAATTGAAAATAATTTGTTATTTTTTGTTCAGATAACTTATAATTATGATAAATAAAATAAATGTAGTAATGCCACTGTAACTAAAACATTTTTAAAATGGGCACACATAAATTGGAAGTCAGGTGATGATAGAAATGAGCAGAAGACAAAGAGAGGCGTTATCCCTATGCGAGCAGTTTTCAATTCGTCATACTTTAGATTTAAAATCATTACGTAAATACATGTAACATGGATGAAAATATTAATGTAAAGTGTTGCACGAATCGAAAACCGAACCGCAATGCCTGCCTTCACAACTTTAACATACTGTTAGCTATTGAATTATAAAAATGACTGTCTCTTTTCCTTCTGCGACCCAGTGAAAAGAATAACTGAGCAAAGACAGACAGCACGGCGTGACACAGCTGCACCTTGGACCCATATAAATTAAACTACATTATATATAATTGCATAATGCAAACGTTTATAATTACCAAAATAGTATTTTCTATCCTTTTAAAAATCAAATACTAATCATTTTTATCATAATATCGCTATAATTAACCGAGTTTGCAGAAGAAATCGACACAGATTTAGAAAATAAAAACATTGAACATAACTAAATATCATGCACTAAAGAAACTACAATGTGTAAACAAGTTTCTAATCCATGAACGATTCGTATGCATTCGCAAATCCATGGACAATAATTAATGCATAAATATATTCCAAAGTAAATGTCAATTACAGAAGCCTCAAATTGCACAGTGAATTATGATTAATCTTGATTCTCTTAAGCAGTATACTGTTCTTAATAGAAGAACAGATATTTTCAAATATAGCAAATAAATACAAAATACATGTGTCTGTAAATGTATACATGTATAAGAAACACGCGATCTTATATATCATGCAGGATATTTAAATCTTGTAACTGCAATGACCTTAATACTATTAAGTGATGTTGACGCTGACATGATGAGAGAAATAAAAAAATGTATGCCATCTTCACATACGAAAAAGCTATTTCACGTAGCAATTACAAGTATAACAATAGGACAACCTAAGCAAAAGTCACAAATTATTGCACATCTTTCAGTTAACATATGGGTCCAAGTAATGATAGTGTGTCGCGTACCGAGCTGAACCAAGAGAGAATCCTGGAGTAAGAACCCCTTGCACTTCTTCCACCATCATCAGCATCTGAGTTCCGTCGCGTTTTATCCATGCTCACCTAAACCACAACAAACTCACATAATCATGCATCAGACACGCAAAGCACATAAGAGAATAATTGTACTTCTACGAAAGTTAAATCCTAGAAGGAAATACTTGTTAATTTCGTTTTATTATCTTATCGTAATGTAGCAAATATTTAAGCATTAAGCATTCTGTAAACAATCAATTTTTGTAATATTGTTTTACTCAATTAAAGAAGAATGACATTGGACAAATATTGAGAGCATAATTTTATAAACACATTAGCAGACAAATGTTACTGGGGCATGTAATTATAGTTAAATAAATTTGCACACGCATAATAAATTTTTAATAAAGACTATAGTACACGTACCTCGGGTGCCGGCGGTTCATTCGCTTGTGCTTCTTGATCAGGTTTATCCTTTTTATCTGCTGCATGATCGACATCCATACTGTTTTGCTGCTGCTGCTGTTGCTGCAGTTTCTCTTCTTCCTCTTTTTCTTGTTGTGTAAGTTCACGCTTCTCAATTAACGATGCCGAAGCAACGGTAAGAATTCCATTCAAATTTATCCTTACTTTTACCTTTACTTTCGACAATTCTCCTTCCGCCGATGGTTTTACATTCTTTATCGTAAATACACCTGAAAAAATTAATGTTAGCAATACGAATTTATTAAAAACTGTCAACAGATCAAAATTAAGTGCATACCAATGAGAGTTTGCGGGAAATGTGGTGGTTGTACATTATAAGTGGCAGTGAGTGTAAATGGGCTTGATCGATAGAACGTTAACATTTTTGAGAATGGTACTGGATGATTCAATCCAAAGACCTGCATTTCACTACAATAATAGATAACGGAGGAATTAATAACAAGTAGTTACCAAAAAAAATCAGTCGAATAATTACGTTACATGAAAATTTAACATACCCATCCTCGCCTTGAGTAGGATCCCATGTTAATTTGATTGGATACGGTTGAATATCAGTCACTGAAAAGTCACGAACTCTCACAGCAGGACTCAACATTGCACATTGTAGCGCACATCCTCGAGCAACGGATTCGTCTTGATTTAACGTCGTAGATACAGGACGACCAAACACTTCTTCGACTAATCGTTTGATTGCAGGCACACGGCTAGAACCTCCAGCTAACTCAACTGAATGAATTTCTTCTAATTTCAATTCTACAAAAGAAAGTACAATATTAATTTGTATAAAATCACTTGAAACTATTTTCATACAATTACATCTGCGATGATACTTACTGGAATCTTCTAAACATTGACGCAAAGTTTGTTCAACGCGTTTAAACAAGTGTGCACACATTGTTTCCATATCAGCTCTCTTCATTTCACCATGCACGTCTTTCTCGTCCATGAAACATTCAATGTTGAGGGGAAGCATTGTCGAATTTGCTGACATTTGTTTCTTTAATTTTTCTACTTCTCCTAGTAGTCGTATATATGCACGTGGATTCGTGTGTGGATCAATATTATAACGTGACTGGAAATCTTTACAGAAGTGTTCTGCTAAAATAGAATCTATATCTCTTCCGCCCAACTGGCTATCAGCAGTGCTGGCTAACATCTGAAAATAAAACCGATTTCATACTTTTATGACCTCATCTCTAACATACATAATTGTACAACATTAACTAGAATTATTAAGCTTACCTTCAATTTCCCTTTGTGGAATGCACAAATGCTTACTTGTAAGCTTGCATATCCACAGTCAACAAAAACTACATTTCTAGGATGTGCATCGGGTGCTGGCAAATCTTGTTTGTAAATACCATAGCACAAAGCTGTAGCTGTGGTTTCATTAAATAATCTAAGAACATTTAAACCAGCAATTCGTGCGGCATCAAGCAATGCCTGTCGTTCAGCTTGGGTATAATATGAAGGAACCGAAATGACACAATCATTAACAATAGTTTGAAGAGCTGTTTCGGATATATCTTTTAATTTTGTAAATAACATCGCAGTTATTTGTTCCGGTGAAAAGACGTGTTCTTCCCCCAAATACTGTACCTGAAATTTGGAAACAGACATAAATAAATATTATTATTATTCAATCATATCATTATGTGATCCGGACAAAAATTACACCCAATATGATTCATCACACGTTTAAAGTGCTCTAAAAAAGATATAAATAAGATATGAATACCCACGAATGTGACTATCTGGCAAAGTGCCCAGATTGAAACTAACTAACATTAAACTGATACAACAATTTAAAAAGCTTCCCTTGCTTCAGAATATTTATTATGTTATTATTCAATATGAAATTATTTCTGTCATTATGTAAATTAATTACTTACATATATAAAAAACAATGTATTATTATGATAATGGATATCATGATTTTTAATAAAAGAAGAAACTTACATGAATACCGATGCCTCCATCTGATTGTTGAGTTACCTTATATGGTAACATTTGGAGCTCTCTCTGTGCTTGTGGGTCATTATATTTTCTACCCAATAATCTTTTAAACCCATGAATGGTATTTTTCATGTTAGTTACCATTTGATTTTTAGCTGCCACTCCAAGTATTCTATTTTTCCCACTAAATGCTACACATGATCTAAAATAAAAAAATGTCACCAATGATTAAACTATATAAAATTCATACCATAACACCCAAACATGTGAATATTAATATTCTATACTCATCATACTGCATGTAGAAATGTACTGCTTCTAAAATAATCTGACCACTTTACACCAACTTTAGAAGTGCTTATTGCACTAACAAAAAAAGTTATGCAAATATATTAAAAAAGTATAAAATTACTAATTTAGTTGAACGAAGTTAATAATATCACTAATGGTCATAAATTTATATATAGTTTTATCAATAAGATGTACGAGAATATAACTTAGAACATGAGAAATGAAAATGCATAATATTACACACTTAATTATTGTATGTAATTGAATATATAATTGTTATATGCACATTTCGCAAATAATTTCGGTATAATATTTTATTTTGAATGAAGTGAATGCAAGAAAATAAAATAGTTTATATAAACAAGTAGTAGTACTCTGTCAACAGATAATGAATGAAATTCGCGGATTGCCTAAATAATTGTCAGCAGATTTAATCAAAATCACGTAACTTCCTCTATTTTTTGTACAGAGAGACAAGGAACAACGATAACGTCCGCGTCTTTATTCGTTACATTAATTCTTACGTAAATCAATTGTAGATTCTGAGTCACATGTGTGCATCAATTTGAAATACAGAAAAAGCGGCCCGTGGATCATAAGTAGATGCCATGGACTTTTTTGTACTTCTTAGTCATGTGAAAGTATTACAAGCGAGATACACAAATAGACGGAAACGTAAACGTATACGCGTCGTAAATGGCAATGATCGAATTGATACATTTTCAGGTTTCACGTGCTGCTCGTACAAAATTCAATTATACTGCTGGCGCTAAGCAGTTCCTAAAGTTTTATGTAATTACGAGAAGAATCGCAGATTCTAGATACGTGCACGAAGCGACCGGCGAGCACTATACCGGTGCTATTTTTCGCAGCGAAAAAACCGAGATATTTAATTGAATAAATTGTACTTACGGCGTGCTTCGAAGACTGTAATCGTTGGCTATGGTTTCAATACCTCCCGCCCGTGCTACAGCCACATAACAGCTTTCGTTACCAAAGTCAATTCCGATCACCGACATAGCAGCCATGGCTGATAGGCTGGTTGCACGACGTTTTCTTTACGACACTAAATAAATCGTTGACCGCGAACACGTAATTAGATACCGACAGCTCGGTAAAATGTACAATCGAGTACAATATCGTCTCGGGTACACGTTTGTAATTATCGTATTCACAAACTCGTTGAATTCCTCGCTCCACTATCACGCGACAACCCGAACAAAATGCCCTTCGCACGATAACTGCGATTACTTCTTTCTGCTAACTTCCACTGAAAATTCACGAATCATGGCGCTACTGTACACTACTCTTATTGGCCAGTCGCTTGCTCTGGAATATTCTGGAATTACTCGAATCGCCAGTTTCGTTTCTCGAAGGATCGAAACTAACGGATCAATATGAATAGATTAAAAAGATACGGAAAGGGTTACCCGGCCGCAGGATCGATTTCAATGAATTAATTTATGTATTTCACCGCCCACGGCATGGAGTCCGTGCTCTACGCTCGTTGTTCTTCGATGATTTTAAACTTATATATAGTTGCGCTCGTGCCCAAGCATGATTGGTGTTTGCAACAATATGTCTGACGTGTGACAAATTATAAAATATCGATGTCGCATTTTAATGTTTAATAATGCAGCTCGAAACACATGCCTGTTGTAACATTCACAACTCTTACCATCACGACATATTACGTATATTGTCGTTTATCTGTATTTTAATAAACAATTATGTGTTCTCTTTGTACGTTTATTATATTATTTATTAGTTATATCATTTCTTTTGGACTTGAGAAAACCGTTTCCCCTTTAAAAATACATATTGCATCATCGTCAAGATTTCCTAATCTGTTCGGTTTATGATGTGTCGCATGTATAGTTTTGGCATTTGCACATTTGGACAATAATGAATTAAAATCATTCCTCAGTAATGCTGTTAGGAAAACGTAAATATAACGTAAACTATATTGACTGTAGATCGTTACAAGTATTGGCAGTTAGTCAATACATTTATATATCAATATCAGTGAAAAGTTGATCATATGATATAAGATTGAATGTAATAATAAATAAGTGCATGAGGTTTTTAGAAAATGTCACGTTTGTGCAATTTGAAATTTTATTCGATGGCCAAAGGGACTAAACGATCAGCAATTTTCACAAGTAATTCGAATCTGAGGATAACAGAACAGATAAGAAATATTCTGCAGCTAAATGAGAGAGGTTATTCCCAGCTTCACCTCAAGCTTGAGAAACATATTTATCCAGTGTATAAACTTTCCGAAATACTCAAAGTAGTACAAATTCATCCTTCGTCGACAAGAACGAAGGTACTACCTTGGAAACATGACACCAATCATGAAAAGAAGCATTTCAGAAATTTGAGGTTCATATTGAGTAGCTTTGGTATAACCATAGCTCTTTGTGAAGCTAAAAATCTGCACAAACGTATGTATTTTTTGTAATCATAATTGCATATAAGAATTGATTAGTCATATGAAATAATTTGTCTAATTTAATGTTTTCCTTTAATGATAGACAAACAATTTTTCTATGCTGCCAAGTATGGCAATATCGCAGAACTAACAAAAGTGAGTAATAATATCACTTTATATTAATGTTCAGACTTATTAGCAGAAAATATGCTTATTTATAGCTTATAAAAGATGGTATAGATGTTAACATGCGGCATCCTTTGGGTTGGACTGCATTGCACGTTGCTGCTATGAATGGAAAACCAGAAGTCATAAAACTTCTGTTAAAACATGGTGCCGATGTTAACGCTCAGGATGAGTTCATCAATGTTTATGGGAGTGCAATAGAGAAGAGAATAGACACTCTAGATGGTGAACAATTGAAACTTAGAGATTATGTTTCTTAACACTTTTTTAAATGCTGAATAAATTTTCAGTACTTTTGACAAGAGAAGAAGAATTTTCTGATCATTTGAATACTAAAGCCATCTTCAAAGGCTTTACTCCATTACATTATGCTGTATTATCAGATTCAAAGGCATCTGTACAGGCATTATTAGAAGCAGGGGCTAATCCAACTATAAAAAATGAAGCTGGATACCAAGCTGTAGATTATACTAAAGATAGAGAAATTAAAGAAATGCTTTTAAAACATGGTGTAAAGTACGATGAGATATTGAGGGAGAAGGTATATATGCTTATGCAAGCTGTAATTTTTGTATTTTTTATGCCTTTATTTGTTGATAGGAAATAGAAGAGCGGCGGAGATTTCCATTAGAGCAACGTTTAAAACAACACATTGTGGGTCAAGATGGAGCAATATCCATTGTTGCATCTAGTAAGATACACTTCGTTTTTGATTTACAGATAAGCATATGATAAGGTGATACTTCCTTTCCTATAATTTTCTTTGATTATAGCTATTCGACGAAAAGAGAATGGATGGATAGATGAGAAACACCCGCTGGTGTTCTTATTCTTAGGTTCATCAGGAATAGGGAAGACTGAGTTGGCTAAGCAATTAGCTGCATATATCCATAAAAATAAGCCCGAAGGATTTATTCGGTTGGATATGTCTGAGTATCAGGAGAAGCACGAAGTTGCTAAATTAATTGGAGCACCACCAGGGTACATATGCTAACATTATATCATTTATATTATTCTCTACCTAATGGATAATATTATAAATATTAGGTATGTGGGTCACGATGATGGTGGACAATTAACTAAACTGTTAAGAAAGTGTCCAAATGCAGTAGTATTATTTGATGAAGTTGATAAAGCTCATCCTGATGTACTGACTGTTTTATTACAACTTTTCGATGAAGTATGCTTATTTTATAACTTCTTTTACATAGGATTTTTAAGTAAATAAATTAAATTGTTTTTTCTTTTGTAGGGGAGACTTACTGATGGGAAAGGAAAAACAATTGAATGCAAAAATGCAATTTTTGTAATGACATCAAATTTAGCAAGCGAAGTAATTGCTGATCATGCTGTTCAACTTCGCGAAGAAGCTCAACGTGTTCTCGATCAAAAGCATGATAAAAATTTTACTGTGGAAGAAGACCCAGAACACATTGAAATATCTCGCAAATTTAAAGATAATGTGGTGCGTATCATCTTTTTCATATATTATTTAATTGTTTTAGAACGGAGGATGATAAAAATCCGCTCAAAATATTAATTTGTCAGGTGAGGCCGATATTGAAAACACATTTTCGTAGAGATGAATTTTTGGGTAGGATAAACGAAATCGTGTACTTCTTGCCGTTTTCCCAATCAGAACTGATAAGATTGGTAGCCAAAGAATTAGAAGCTTGGGCAGAACGCGCGAGGGAAAAGCATAAGATAGAATTGAAGTGGAACAGGGAAGTTTTGTCACTTCTGGCTGAGGGATACGATACCCATTACGGAGCACGTTCCATCAAATATGAGGTGGAAAGACGCGTCGTTAATCAATTAGCCGCTGCTCACGAACGAGGCCAACTAGGTATACAAAGTTTTCATCATATATAATAATAGCTAGTTTATTTCAGTTTTAATAAAATATATTTTTATGTATACAGAAAAGGGCTGTTGTGTACTGCTAAAAGTGAAATGGCACAATAAAGGTGCAAACATAGCATTATCTATACGACGGAAAGGTGCAAAAGATTTTGTTGACATTGCCAGCACAGATAGTATGATAAAAAATGTGGATAATACATTTTAATTATTGAATGTATAATTTCGAAATACATGTGCATAATTTCCAAATGTGTAGCAGTTGCTTTATAGCTTGATCTCAGCTGATACATAAATAAAAATTTTGAAATTGTTTTGTATCATTTTATTGCAGAAATCTCGAACAGTGTTTGTAAGAATGATTAAGTATATTTATACAATACTCTGTAGATAATCTTGGAATATTTATATCGAAATGTAAATAAAATTTGTACAATAAATATTACGTGCACAGCTGCTTCTTTATTCTCTATATAGCCAAAGTGAAATTATTAGTGCAATAGTTGTCGGATACAATGAAGCACAGACTTTTGACGGAAATAAGTAATTCTTTATTTTTAGATTGAATCTCATGGATACATTGCAAGAAAATATCGAGTACACTTGACATTTAGGATACATTGTACATTTCTTACGATGTATATATGTAATACGATAAGAGACATATTCGAAATGTTTAGAAAATCAGCTAATTAGAAAGTTTTCCTGTGCCTTGTTTATTTTTCGCGTGATAAAATTATAAACTTCATTTCCATCTTTTCTTCATTCTTCATATACGTATCGTCAAACGACTCAATCATTTAGGATCACAAGAGCGATCATTTTCTTCATTAAGTTCAATCACATAAATAGTAGAAGAATGAGCAACCTCGTTTCTTTTCGGCAAATTTTAGAGTATTGATAAGCAGAATTTCTTCAAGACGAATAGAGAGATAAAAAGAATAAGAAAGAATATAAAAACTCAGAAAATCTATGAGTCAAGCTCAGAAGAAAATAAATAATTATTATCGCAATCTAACAGACTCTTGAAGGATGAATAGAAGCTTTAAATTAAATGTATTTATTCGACATCAAAAAGTAAAATATTATAAAGATTTTGGTTTATATTATTATTAATCAATATCGTACTCATAAATCACAAACAGCTACTCAGAAACACAGTTTGCAAAAGCATCGGACATTAAACTAAGATTTATCATATTCTGTTATCGAGGTGCTCTTATGATTTAAGAGAACGAGCTCGCCCACTCCTTTAATAGTGCAAGGCAAATTCAGGTCCAACAATAGGGTGTGTGTGTAAATAGTAAAATGTAGTCGAACGGGCTGAAGTAATCGATGCGAGAGATTATTTTTGAAATCGACGACGTGAAAATCCGTATGATAGAAATAGAAAGACATCGTAAATGCATTTCTCTTGTTATTTATGGTATGAATGAGGGAAACACGAAGTTCGAGTTGTCATAAGACATTGTCATAGCTATTACAAGTTTCACGGTAATGTTTGTTCGAAAGCCTGTATTAGACACCCAAGATGATTGTTTCGTATTACCTATTTATGACGTTATACATATAAGAACATCTTTATATGTATGGATATAACGTGTATACGCATGTGTATATATACGTCGCTTTGTTTTTAATATAAATACCACGCACCAGTTATGGTACACGAAATACAATAGAAATACTGTTAAGTATAAGATAAGCGTACAATTCGGACCACGCTTATGAGTTTAAGCGTTTCTTCCCAACAAACCACTTTAGTTATTCCTTCAATTATAGTCATGTCTCATAAACGCATATCATTATATTAAGTATGTGTATATTATATATATTTATAATTATTTATAACATACTTAACGATGATCAACATTTAATTTATATCCTTTTTTTCTCACCAGGTAACATCTATTACTCGTTGCCAGTTATTATCTTAACAACCAACAGATCAGAAACATTAAGTCGCTGCAATACGCGCACGAGCCTAAAATATTTATAAGTACGGCAGGTTCCTTAATCGAACTCTCTTAAATTAACAATAAATAGATCTAAGCTCTGGAATTATGTCAAAATTATTAGTTATATATGATATGATAAACTTTGGTCGGAAAAATTCACTTTTCTTTTTTTTATTCAGCATCAGTTTCTTCTCTATGTATCTTTCGTACATCTGATTTCGTTATATCTTCGTGGAATTTGTTTATTTCCATTTTACGTTTTAATCATTATTACTCGTCAACAGTTTTCAGATTTCTGGCTAAAGTACGAAAAGGGGAACGTAAAAAATTGAAAAGTGCGTAAACTCTTCTGCCTTCAGTCGTGTCGAAAGATTTTGTTCTCACACAATTGTTTTCGCGTGCCGGATATTAATTTATAATTTCGCTTCTCTGTAATCCTCTTGTTGCATTTTCTGTTGCTGCTTATGAACTCGCAAGTAAATTACGACATGAACGACGATAACGCGATTAGATTATGTTATCGGAGGAGAATCGTTTTCATTTCAGTTAG
>SHCU01000399.1:63923-75480 GCA_004307685.1 Ceratina australensis
TTTCTGGCTAAAGTACGAAAAGGGGAACGTAAAAAATTGAAAAGTGCGTAAACTCTTCTGCCTTCAGTCGTGTCGAAAGATTTTGTTCTCACACAATTGTTTTCGCGTGCCGGATATTAATTTATAATTTCGCTTCTCTGTAATCCTCTTGTTGCATTTTCTGTTGCTGCTTATGAACTCGCAAGTAAATTACGACATGAACGACGATAACGCGATTAGATTATGTTATCGGAGGAGAATCGTTTTCATTTCAGTTAGGCTTTCAGTTTAATTGTAAATAATGTTTGTATCATGCAGGGCGCGTTCACGCGCCGCTCATGCAGCTTGCTTGAGGTAAGTTTTGTTGCATAGTACAATCTTAGGCCTAGGAAGTACATATGTATACGTATATACTTCGTTTCTCTAATGGTCTTTGGTATAATAATGAAAATCACACGTCGGGTTTAGAAAAACATATCACCCCCAAATTATCTACCTTCCATTCTTATCTTCTGTATCAATGTACTTATGGTTCAAATCATTGTGTTCACGTGAATATTACTTCGAGACAATATAATTCTAGTTCTTTTACTACTGTAACGCAAATTCATAATCAATTTCTTATTAATTGAAGCATAACTATCTTTTACCGCGCGTACTCATTACTACCAATGGGACAATGATTTTATTAATCGTGTAAGGTACACTTAGCCAACAGTAGAAACAAATTATATAAATACAACATATGTGTTTGTCATGCGTGTACATTTGTGTGTTTATCTAGTATTAGTGTATAAATGGAACGATTGTCTCCTCCTTCCTCCATAAATCTTTCTTTTACTTCTTCTCGTTCAAAATATTTGTCCGATTACTCCAACGCAATTCTCCGCTTAACAAATAAACGAACCCCCGGCTGCTTACCTTGCAGTCAAATCCCGTTACCTTTACTCAAACCATCCGGATCGAAAGTTACGGCAAACTTACGAAAAATCTGATGCAGCGGAACATTGATAAGTTCACAATAGGATACATTTCCATCCGCGGTTTACTTGTTCGTTAATTGTTCAAAGTACATCCATGAAGCGATTTTCACATATATACTGCTACTGATGTTGACATACATATACCATTTACCAATTATTTATCCTACGCTGTTTAATTTTACTTTCTTTCCAAAAATCCAACGGGACCGGGAAAGGTGCGTGTCCCAAAGCGGACACGACATTTCATTCGGGAAATGGTACACACTGAACAAAACATCGAACGGTAAATTTTCTTTTTTTTTTTAATGTAACGTGTGCCACATGGCAATTTGTTTCCTTGGCGACTGGGTCATATGAAGCCAGTGTTCCCTTCCCTGGTTTCCGCTTCTGTCGGCCCCTGTTCCCGTCGCGGGACCCACGATACAGGAACCAATGATGTCTCTTCCGCCGATAAATTCGTTGATGGAATCCATCACGCATACCTTATTATTTATATTATATTTTTATACTTTTATTATATTATTATATTTATTTATATTATGTTATTATATTTTTCTTTATACTTCATATTTTCCTTTCTAATATGCGCGCGAGAGATGGATTTTGTTTCTCAGAATCGATGAATTCAGAAATTAGAACGATCAGTAGAAAAGGTATATTGCATGCAATCATATAACTAGGTTGAATCTGTCTTTGCGTATGATTTTCTCATCGATCACGATGGCGTGTTTGATGTTCGGATGTGCAATGAATCGCGGTTTAGTTATCCGTAAAATTATGATATACGTTCTGAATTACTGCGATCATTTCCGAGTGAACTACAAATTAGATAGGTTCTGGCTTCTGCGACCAGAATTCTGCGAAATTCTCTTTATGTTAATAAAAAAGGGAAAAACTGTTCGGGAACTTTCGTAAGTATATTTCTTTCCAATTCATGAAAATAATGCTTACGTCTTCAAATACTAAACTGATGAAACGTATTATTTATTTCCTGTCATAAAGACTAACTAGTAAAGAAGTTAAAACGTATTTACCTCGATGGCTGAGGATGCTAGTGAAGTGGCAGGTATATTGAATGACATAGCCTCGTTCCAGACGGGACTAGTCGTCGCTTTCCTTATAGCGGTTCTCTTTTTCTTGACCTTCTTCTCGTCGCAAAGGAGATTTACTTTCACATAAGGATCTAAGGTTTGTTTCTCCTTCTACGCAACATCAATATCGAATAGGGCATTGATGAAAAGATGGTACGAGGAGGAAATGTCAATTTAAGATTAGATCAGGTGAAAAGTAACATCAACCGAGCAGGTCTTTTGATACGAATTGAAATAAATGATAGAGAGTTGGAAATTGATGAGAAAATTGTGAAACGATGTTTTTATACTAGCTAATAAAATTAACGTTTAATTTGATTTTAACATGTGAAGTTATATGAAACGTATATATATATGCAGAGGTTGTTACCTTGGGTGGAAATAAATTCCTCGCTTTTAGTATCTGAACCGTTAATCGTTCGGCGCTCGGCAGATAGGACAACGAGAGTAGAAGCTCCTGGATTGCTTCTGGTGGTTTGCGTTCTTTTTCGATCTCTCCCCAAACCTCTTCAGTCGAAGTGGGAGAGTCTAATCGCAAAATATGTAAAGGGACTTTTACCGAGCCTACTACATCGTTCCTGGAGAAACGATCACAGTCGAGCACCTATAAAATGATCAACGGGTTGATTATTCATTAAAAATACTAATTTTTATTTTCATTAATAACATGTAAATGTTTCGTTGTTGAGGTAAAGTTGAAGTAATAAATCAGTGTTAGACTAATACTGTCTTCGTTTTAATTACCTGTAAAACTAAGATCCTCTCCTGCAGTTCATCGTTGCTAACAGGGAACTTGAATTGCTGATCAAAGAATGGATTAGGCTCGTTACGATGTATAGGAGTCTGCCGTTTTCTCGTGTCCACTTCGGGGCTGAGCGTCACCTTCACGTAAGGATCGTTAAACCCACCTTGATCACTTCCAGCTAAATCGTGCGCCTCGATCAGGTGTACATGCAAATCCGATCGATCGAAGTCGTATCTAAATCGCAAATGCAGCCGACCTAAACTCTTTCCGTTCCTGAAATTGCAACCGACAGATCGACGAGTGTTATTTCAAGAGCTATTGATTTCTTAGTACTCAATAGTTGGCCTTACACTCAGTTGTATGAGAACTGATTCTGTTTGTCCCATAACATGTTTTAATTTCGCTTTTCAAATTGCAATTAATGTATATTTCAATGAGATAACAGGCGATACAAAGTTCATGCGATTCGATTTCGACTAAAAAATCACATAGTACTTTAATCATTGATTCTCGTTTATATCGATGCGTAACCATGAATCTATTAATATACTCGTGTTGTGTAATAATTGATAACAGGATTTACCATCGACGTGCTCTTCATCGAAGTCAAAGAAAATAGATAGTTTCTATGTCTCCCGTATATCCCGCTTCCCGTATACTCGATAATTCAATTTTTCGATTGCTTACTACGGCTCCCTCGGGCAGAAATAGATCCGTATGTAGGTCATCGAATAATAAGTTAAACCGGAGGTATGTTGTAATTATATAAAAATAATACGCGCATAATAGATAACGCGAGGTATTAAATGAATATTGTCGATTTTACTGTTTATTATTTAAATTAATATCACTAGTTATTTACACCTAAAATACACACGTTAAATAAAAATACTGTGTACAGACCCATTAGCCTTGAGGTAAATTGGGCCATCCCTTCGCTGATACAGATCAGGTTGAATGGATCCCAATGGTGAAGCCGGCGGAGGTGGTCCACCTTCACTGTTAGATCAGAAAATATGGCATTCAGTGTGACGTAAGGTATTTCAATTAAAGTTTGATTAACGACAGTCAAGCCTTGGAAGTATGACGCTTAACGTACGATGATTCATAAATTTGACTTGAAGATTAAGATGAATATTCCCCAGTCATGCGCAATCAAGCCGTGAAATTAATGTATACTAGTTCGTATAATGAGTTTTCATTTTGTTATCTATTCATCAGAGCTATCAAATCGCTCGGGTACGTGACAGGTCTCACCTTCCGGGAATACGCGACGGTGGAATGAGTAGGGGCGAGAGACTTCGCCCAGCTGATCTGGAAATTCCTTGAGTAACGCTTATCGTAGAACCACCATAGGAAGAGCTCACACCTGTTGCCAGGGATGACAGTGAGCTCTGAGAGGGTGATGCATTGCTGCTCAGAGGACTTCCGGAGCAACTAACTGGGCTTCCATAACGTGCGTCTAGCGATGCCGCGCGGCCGGGTGACGGTGATCTGCGTGATTCGAGTGCATCGTGCATGTAAATATTAGCCACTACCTACTGACGTTGAGTACTAGGTGATTGTTCTAAATTCTAATTACAGAATATTTATGACGCATATCTACCACTTTTGATGATAGTGGAAAGCTCTAGCATTAGACGTTGGAAACACTGAGAGGCTGCGTTTTCGAAATGTATATATAAATGTTTCTCACTATACTTTTACGTTTCAGTTATGTCAAAGTTTTTGTACTGAAATCTTCTATCGCTTATTCATAAACGTTAATCATATTTCCCCAATGTCTGCCAAAGTTCGACGAACCTTTCGACGGATTTGCTTTGCCAGATTATGAGTTCATCATAGTAATTTGTAATCCGGGCCATCGTGCCTCGGTGTAATTAGCAAGATTCCATGGGAGATTTAACAAAAGCTCAGACGTTTGTCGGATATCGTTTAATAACTCTAATGGAAACATTTAATCTCGGGCCCGTAGATATACGCCGAAGATATTAAACCGTGCACGCGAGTTAAATTCGCTGCTACTTATTAGATACAGGTGACCGAGCAGGCACGACTCCGATTTTACTAAAAGCAACTAGTGATCATAATTCACCTTGTCTGCAGCACAGGAGCCAAGTAATATGTCATTAGAGAACATATGAGCGTGTCTATAATACAGAAGCATGCAAAAATTCTTAATTAAATTGTACCTGGAGCTCCTGCTCGGAGGATAAGACGAAGCAGTATGCAAAGGATTGTGATGGTATCGCCCGTCACCTACGTACGATCGCACCTGAGAGGAGGAACAACGGGGCTGGCTGGACGATGGTCCAGATGCCCCTTCCAACGAGCTCTGCGAGCTCACAGATGAGTTTCTGGTGAACAATCGTCCCGTATTTACGCCCGGGTAGCTCCGACTTTGATGCGGTAAACCTCCCGCTTCGAATAGAAATTAATCAACGTCAGATAACAATGAAAGAATAGATCGTAATAACCGAATAGATACTATCTTAAGCGATCGCTATACTGTTCGATAATCTCTTACCTGATTCGACGACTACGGAGGAGCATGGTTGCACTGCGTGATGTTCTTTGGCAACGTTAAATTCCTGAAACATGATTTGAAGAGAACTTACTTTTATCTGTTTAATCACTTCTTTTGTTGGCTAAGAAAATGGAAGTTTGTAACGTACAGTTTTCATGTTCTGTGCATTCTTGTCATAGAAGAAGGTAATCTTAAACAGACTCGTGCACGTGTATACGTATGAACAAGTTTTCTTATAGAATCCGTCGAAATTCTGTCTAGTACGCAAAAAGAGGATTTCGACTTCAAAGTTAACATTGCACAGAATCCGTACGTATGTACCGTTTCATAAAATACAGGCACACGTGATAATCTGTGTGTAATCATGTACAATCACGTATAATCTGAGTCAGTGAAAGGAAAAAGCAGTCGAAACGAATGTGTACGAAGTGAATTTTCATTTTAATATTATTAAGCCGCACTAATTTGTTTAATTTCCCGAAAATATTCGCGCGCAGGTGAATTTCTTTTTTTTTGGTACTTTGTTGTTTTTGAAATGAAGTTTAATTAAAAAGCGTTAGAAAATATGTATTTAGTCAGTCGGATATATCCAACGAGCTGGACGGGTCATTGAACCGAGTACCACCTATGAGTCGGCTGGTTTTTCGGATATTGGTGGCTTTACTCGGGGCCAGCAGGAAAGGAAATCACTGAAATTAATCGTCCATCAACCAGCGGCCGCAACGATTGAATAATTTCCAGGGTTGGAAAACATGTTTCACCGACGATAAATGCTTCCCGATTTTTCTTTTATAAAAACTCCCGAACGAAATTATTTTGTTCCAAAGAAGGGACATTTATTTATGAAGTATAAATGTTCGAGTTTGAAAAGAAATATTTCATATGTTATAAAATTTGAAAGTACTTTACTTGTTATAATTCTGATGAAGGAGAATGGAACTTCTTTTTATGGAATTAATTTCATGCAGACAAATTATTTGAAGCGTTCTCATGTCCATTCGAAAAATAACGATAACGATATAATTTAATAATCTGTCTTCGTTTATTCGTTTCTAATACGAGAGAGAGGGAACATTTCTAAGGGGACATTTCCGCAGATACGTAAACATTTGAATGCAATTTCCCGTTGCAATCTGTATACCATGTAAATACCAACGCATTCAATCTTTCAATGTCCGCAAATACATGTGCACGTAAATGAATTTGCCTTTCAACAAGTTGTCGAAAACATCACAGTGATACACATTGTAAAAATGGTATTTCTTCAGTGTTCGATAAACTGAGTTTTTCAAATCTTTTACGAACATCGCGCGGGATCGAGAAGTAGGTAAGAAAGTACAACTTTAATGCAGTAATTGCTGAAAGTATAAAACCATAATCAGATGTGGGAAAAAAGTCTTCTTGCACCTCAATATCAACAAGAACGCTTGACAGCTCGGAAGAGGTATAAATTAAGGTCACGGTTGATTGATGAATGTATCCCCATCAACTATTTATGTGTTCGCTGGAAACGTTTCGCAACTAGAGATTGAACAACGAAAAAGACCGCGTCAGACTTTGCGTGACCTCCTTTCGCGAAAGTTTTGGATATTTAATTTCACGCGCAGCCGCATGAAACAAGAAGCGACCCTTTTTACTTGGTCCTGGCGATCCTTTCATTACTGCTTTTTGCACTCTTTTAACACTGGCCTGCCAAAGGAAACGTATTTTAGTTGTTTCGTCACGAATTCAATCCAGGAAACGTGCCGGAAAAATGAAGTTACGAAAGTGCTTTAAAAAAAATCGATATATCCTTCGACATCGAAAACTTTCTATCTTCCATAAAAAAGAATCTGTTTCATACTTCATTGAAACCGATACATTTTTCAATTAATATTTTAATCTATACGTGTAGAAGATCAGATATAATACGCGGATAAATGTAATTTGGTGTGATTTGGGTTGATATAAAAAATTGTGCAACTAGATCTTTTTATAGCTGAATGCAACGTGTTTCAACGTCAACTTGAACACCGGCTCGCGAACTATCTCGCTTTTAGCAGGGACGCCGGTACTACATTTATTAATTAATTCTCCGGAACGTTCACCTGGGCAGTGTTAAAATTTATTAAAATATTTTACGGTACACTTTAAATATCGTCGAAAAAAGGTTAGCGCCGAATAAATGTCACTTCATTAATAAATGTCTTTCGTGCCTGACGTTCCGAAGAAAGTATTTTAATCCATCCCCATAAATTATCCTCGCACTATCTCCCGTAAGCGATCCGAAGCTCTTGGAAACTATCGACCATCGTTCACCCCGTTGGGTACACGCAATTTTTCGAGGTCGCGGATACAAGTTAATTCCATTTCCGTGGCCACGATTTATCATAAAACGGCCTTGCCTTTCCCGTACTTTCTTTATTCTCTCGTTCTGCCTATTTCACTCCTTCCGCACCCGCTACGCTCATTCTAACCTTCCGGGAACGGACAGCTCCGTTAATTACCTCTGCCAGCTGCCCGTTATCACGTTTCATTGTGACGCATCACCAAAAAATTATTTCCATACTTGCAAGTTTTACCTGTCCGTCATTCCCTTTTTTATGGATCTAACCTTGTTCCAGATTTCAGGCCAGCAATTTTCCACCGCTTCGTGCTAACAGTCAGGACGTACAACGCAACTGATTCAATTTATCAGTACAATAATTAACTCCCCTTTCGCCGCTTTGAAACGTCATCCAGCGACGACCACAGTGCATTTAATATCAGACACGCTCGTTCATTACATCCTTTTTTTAAACGTTTCAATGCAAATGGAATCTTGAATCGACGAACGAAGGTTATTGGATGGACTCTATGAATTTATACTTTTTTTTTTAAAAGAGTTACTGAGCATAATTTCATTAAGTGGTAACTCTGATAAAATAGATTTCCACGTCGTTGAACGCATTAGCATTCAATAGCTGTAATATATCACAACGATTTTTATGCGTCTTCTTTTCAGGTCGATTGACAGCCGTTAAAAATTGTTTCTATCTCGTTGCGTTATATTTCACGTAAACTGTCACGAAGTTCGGAAGGTGCTCGATTTCACTTGTCGATATCGCGATAAGACTTTAGGGGTGATCGCACAATGGAATACATTAAACATTTCCCTGGAACAACGACACTAATTTTCTAAATGTTCATAAACATCTTCGTCGAAATTTAAGATTTTTCTTGCTATATTATTTGATACACTCGCTCGCTCAAATTTCAACCATAAAATCGCTGTACCACAAATTAATTGTACATTGTTTCATTGAACACAATCGACTTGAACTTCTTAAACGTATAGACTCTAAATTAATCTACATATTTATCTATACACGTATGTACATTACAGAATGCTCGCTTGATCTACCTACACCATTTGTCTGAATCACGACGATGCGATGTCCAACTGACCTGTACTTGTCTGATCAAATTCAATATTCATTCCGGGCATACTACTGATCTGGCCGAGTACACCGCGCCGTCGACCTATACTACTTGTTTGGCTAGGCTTGACGCCCGTTCAATCAATAATACTATAATCTATAATAAATATTTATCGGATCTTGCATGCTACTCGTTCTACCTGTACTAATCGTTGAACTAGGCCATTTGGCTATTATTGCATTCGGATTTGTCCAAGTAAAGATGGAACGAATTTGATTTAATCAGGGTTTTTAATAATGCAATGATATCTCGCCATGACAGAAACGAAACTATTCCGGCAACTGCAAATTCTGTTATTTCCAATTCGGGCTTTTAACGTAGACTGGGATTCGTCTGCACGTGCTCGACTGACATGATAACCGCGTTACGTTATTCATCGCGTTCTGAGAATAATTTTATCATTCTTGCGTTTTCCGGAAGCACCGAGGGAGCTTAAAATTTCAACTACACTCGGATGTTCGCTCGAGATCCATTAAAATTAATTAACTAACACGATCAGGCGTGCTCGTTGTTACGTTCCGTTGTTGTGCCTCATTGTTTCTCGCGTCGAATTTCGATGATACCACGCCGCCAGCCCGGTTTCATAGCGTCGAACAACTATGGTAAATACGTCTGACACGAACGAATCGTATTCGATTCGACGCCACGGCTTGAAGCAGTTCCGTTAATTAGATTAAATCGCGAGACTTGTATCAGCTCGGTTCACGTCGCGCGCACGCGATTCGCGAATTCATGATCGAGTGTACTCGAGCCCCAGATACCGTTCGTCACTTTTTTAAATATCTATTTCCAACGAGATTCCAGTTGTTACATACGATCAGCGTTACCCGATGCGCAGCAGAATAATTTCAACGTGATTATAACGCCGGTATGTTTCGATTACCAGTGAACCTGATTGAAACTTCATTTTAATTAAATTTTCCCTGTAGATCGTATTATTAATGAGCAGAATGCGAAAATTGGATGATGGATATCAAAGGAACTTTATTTAAGCGTTGAGTGAGTTTATTAAGCGTGAGCGAACATGACACAAAATATATATCTACACGGTAATTCGTAATTACTTTTTTTTTGCTAACTAAAACTCAGCTATTTTATCCTCAAGAATACGAAAAATTCTTCATTTTCATTCTTACACCTGACTATTCTTTCGCGAGTTGTTAGAAGATTACTTTATGTCTAAGTGTCACTGATCCGTACTTAAAATTGCAGCAGAGACTTTATGATATTAAGAATGCAATCTGTGTGTTGCAACGGGGTTGGAAGGAAATAAGCGGAAATAACGCTTCCTCTTACTAACAATGAGTTCAGGCGAGATCGAGCAGAAGTGCGAACCTCTGGCGCACACATTCAAAGCACTCAGATGCCCACATTCCATTTCCAGTTTCAGTAACAGATGCACCCTCGCGTTCGCGCTTTAAATCATCCAAACATACGAGCGCCCGCATTAGTTGTTGCGGTTAATTCTGCTTCGACTTTAATATGGCTGACGCAAAATATTTTCTTGTCAGAGTTACGTGCAGGAAGTTTTATTAAAAACTTCAAATAATTTTATATGAATAATTTACGTTTACGTTTGCACGAGTTGAAGGCCGGAAAGTTTCGTTCCAATCCTTGGAACTTCGAGAAAAAGCAAGCGTGCCATTAGACGAGATATTAAAACATAAACCAGCGATAAACTTTCGTAATAATCCGCTAAAAATACTGTCATTCGAAAATTCAGTCCACCAAAAGGAAGCACGAAAATTGATGGAGTTGTTTTTTGCTCGCGAGAAAGAAACACCGCGAAACCGCACGAACTACCGGCCCTACGTGTCCGGAACAATGAAGATTTACTTTGTGTACCTTTGGAAACATTATTTCTGCTCTGGCAAGAAATACAGCGATAGGAGCGTAGCCGCAAAAAGTAATAGCCGGGAACGGGCAATTTAAGTGGCGATTTAAATTCACGAAAATACTGGACAGAAAAATCGAACAGGTAAAATACGGTACCAACCATGGATGATCGAAATTGTAAATTTTGTTTCACTTTTAACCGGTTGCCACGAGCATTTTATTAATTGCGTTGGCAGGCGGAAGCGACCGAGCGGAAATTACAATCGACCGAGAACGCCGGGATTGAGAGAAATTTTATCGTCAAGATAAAGTATTCAACGGTTGGCTCCTCGGCGTATACGTATACCACAAGATTCTGAATTATACATTGATACTACTATTTCAGTGCAAGCTAGAAATGATAAGGAGTTTATCTTTCGCGACATTATTGCCGTTAGAGATGACGGGATCGTTTATAAGCCATATTACAACCGCATGTTAAATCTGATTTCAACGTTGAACGTGTTCCCAAAAAGAATCTCCTTATATTTTTACGTTGACTATTCGGCGGCTTCTACCCGATTATATGAAAAAGTCACAACGACCAAGGAGCACGTTTGAGAGACCATTCTTGAGCACTCTACACGGCAACCAAGAGGTTCTTTCGTCAAGGAAATACAGCAACTCGGAACGACTGGAATTGCTTCACGCTCAGCTTATGGCACCGTTCGGAGCCGTCGTTTCGTTGTCGGTGCCCACGATAAATTTTAATGTTTGCTTAAACGTTTCATGTGGAAGAACTTTTGTTCCGTCTTCCTCGCGAGACAAACTTTTTTTATTATGTCAATCCGGGGAGAGTCAACGGTACGCTCTCGTCTACCTTCCGTGTCAATTTCCAAGTATTTAAACGTTGATTTTAGAATTGGATAAACACGTGGAAAACTTCATATCGATAGCA
>SHCU01000399.1:76233-99574 GCA_004307685.1 Ceratina australensis
TATGAAAAAGTCACAACGACCAAGGAGCACGTTTGAGAGACCATTCTTGAGCACTCTACACGGCAACCAAGAGGTTCTTTCGTCAAGGAAATACAGCAACTCGGAACGACTGGAATTGCTTCACGCTCAGCTTATGGCACCGTTCGGAGCCGTCGTTTCGTTGTCGGTGCCCACGATAAATTTTAATGTTTGCTTAAACGTTTCATGTGGAAGAACTTTTGTTCCGTCTTCCTCGCGAGACAAACTTTTTTTATTATGTCAATCCGGGGAGAGTCAACGGTACGCTCTCGTCTACCTTCCGTGTCAATTTCCAAGTATTTAAACGTTGATTTTAGAATTGGATAAACACGTGGAAAACTTCATATCGATAGCAATAGAATTTGTTTTACACTGCGTATTGGCACTCTGCAAACCTGAATAGTAGATTCAAGGCATGTTGAGTTAGATAGAGAAGATATTGAAACAGAATTTTCCTACTTGAAACATTACGTACACATCGTTCAATTTACGTCACGGCCAGAATTTAATTACATCTTTTTCCTTTACTTTAAATTATCGGTAAATCCCCGGAAATCGGAAATGTTTAATTGGCTTTATAAAAAGATCAATCAGAAGTCTCTTTTACGAGATAAAGTTTTAATTCGACAAACAATTATAATGCAGACTAATTATAAATATATCCTTTGTATAATTACTCAACTCGACGACTTACTTCGTATATCCATTTAATTGCTTCTCTTAATATTATTTGCTTCGGAGTTGCATCCGAATTACTGTGGCATGTTTTAATTTTCATATTCCTCCTTTTATCTCTACAGGGTACAAATAAGAGTATTATTGTTTTCATGTCCTCCATCTTGTACTAGTGACCGGAACCGAGTTAATACATCCCATCCGAGTTGCAGTTTATTCTCCGGATAAGTCCGGAAGAACGAGGTTTCTCTTCCACCAATAAAGACCGTACAGTTTCCGTAATAGCGTCTCAAGGATACAGGTACTTTTCAAGATTCAGATCTTATTGTCCGTTCGCGTTTATTTTAAACGGTAAAACATCTGTTATTTATTTTTAAAACCAGTCCTCTTTCATTCTTTTCGTCATTTACAATGCTTATAGTATTTATTCCGATTATTTATTTTCCTGTGTAACAAATATTTTATACGAAATCTCGCGATACGTTAATACAAGTAAAAACAGATCAAATCAACATTTTCGAATGGTTACGTTGGAGCAAATTTCGAAACCGCGATTCGGTATAACGTAACTTAATCATACGGGGACACGGGCGCTCGTGAATGTTCGTTAATTGCCACGTGTATTTCGACTCGTGTTTTTCATGCGAAGAATTATACGACTTTTTAAAACGAATCGAGCGATACGCTGCCCGAGGCGCACGTGTAACAAGTTTCATGAATAGCCACCTCGTCCCTCTGAACATTGTGTCTGTTTAAAAAACGGAACAAGGTTTTTGCAAACAGGTGGGCACGTCCGAGAAGGATTTTTGTTGCGTGGCAATTTAATTGGAAATACCGTTCGAACTGAATCCGATAATAAAGACCTAATTAGTTCGATGAAAAAATGTTTATTCTACCCGCTCGATGCAGTTTAAGCGTTAATTAATAAGCTCTCCTCCTGAAATAATCCACGTGATGCCACTGAAAAGTGTTATTAAAACGGTGCCAAGATCCCATGGTGTGTACATTATTAAACCTGCCTTTTCGAGTTACAAAGTGTGAAGCTGGCGAGATGTTATTTATTTAACTACACGGTTAACACGTTTCATCCTATACGACTCTGCTATTCTTTCATCGCATCTTCGCGTTATGTGACGACGAGTCGTGATGACCGTAAAATATAAAACAATTACCTTCTAAAAATATGCTCAGCACAGAAGCAACTTATTAATATTTAAGCTAATACCTCGCAAGATATGGGACGATGAAAAGAACAGTAAGGTGTAACAAGATAAATCATAATTAATGTGTTCTCTGTCGACTAATTCAGGACATTGTATAAATGGTTCATAACGCGGTCCCTGTTAATGTTGTGTCGAAGCTGGGAACCAACGACCTGGTCTAGTTGATGCCACGCGATGCAGCTAGGTCTAAAATAGCAATGATATTTTCAGTGTCCTTAATTGACAGCGATATTATGTTTTGTGTGCGTAATCACGCTAAAATGTGTTATTCTGCTTCAGGGAGAAGTAGCTTAATTTTACAGTTCACCCCAGAATGCTTGAAACTTCATGATATATTGTCTAATGGATATATTACATACATGTATTTCTATATTATCTATTTTTTATACATGTATTTTAGTATCGTTTCCGTATTTGATAGCTGTATAAAAATTGAAATATTTCTGCAAGCTTAGTTCTTCCTTTATTGAATACCTTCCACGTGATACGCTCGAAGTAGATCGCGAACTCAAGGAAGATGCGATACTAATCAAGCTTAAAATTAACCCAAGACTGCGCCTGACAATCGTTGCAGCTACTAATTGCACTAAAGTCTGTGTCTACAATGGAGCAGAAGCTTTCAGCGTAGTTAAACGATGACACGTTTCGCAGTATAGCGAAAATTGCATTCTCGGTTGGTACGTTCTGATATACAAAATATAGTATAAGTCGAAACCATACTCTTGTACCTGTACGTAACAGGGCGCAGGGTGAGGAAAAATGAAAGGGGGAGAGAAACTGACGTAGATAGGTATATGTATTAGACGTTTGATGTAGTTACTGCGAACCTCGTTTATGCAATTACTAGATTTATTTCAAGCTTCAGTTCTCACTTTCAGAAATTCACGGATTCCGTTACGTGGTTAGACCTAGCTAACTCTCAGCGACCGTGCTCTCGCGTATCGCTGCTCCTACTGAAGTACTCGTAACTTGATAATGTTACGAAACGTTCTTTCGTTAATGGACTTCCGTTACCCTGTTTATTTCCCTTTCTTTCTTTATTCGCTATCGTTCCATTCCTGTTTCTATAACTCGTTGACGATGCGAACGCGAAAGCAAGAATGGAGTTGAAATTGATTCCGCTCTCATCTTTTTTCGAATATTGAAATTTCGTTAAATCATTAAAACGAATGAATATAATTGTACGTGAATAAAACGCGGATTGGCGAAAGAGTAATAAAATTAATAGGTAGCACCAAATTGGCGACACGTGCGCTGTAGTTAATTATAGTGCCTCGCTGGTAAGATTAGTAATGGACAGTATGCAAATCCACTGCGGTGCGACTGAAATAGTTGTACGTTCATATTGGGCAAACAAGCCTGATGATTCGCAATGCTAAAAGATGCAAAATATGCGTCATCGGGAATATTAATGACCTGTCGATCGATATCAATGTGACGTGTACTCCGCTGGAAAATGTACTTTAATAAAAGATGCAGCTGGCCACCGAGTTTCGCAAAACAAATGAAAAAATTTCTTATTTGAATATTAATTTCGATAAAAACTCGGTGAAACATTTTTCACTGCTTTTTTTACCTTAAGCGTATCTTTCAAATAAATATGAAATAATGTTTTGTGTAACGATAAAGAGAAGGCAAAATTCTGATGAATATAAAAATATAGTGAGTAATTTTTATCTGAAGTAGAAGAAGATATTAAATGGGAGACGTTCTCGATGGAGTAACACGTAATAATTCGGCTGACTATCGTCCAACGAAAACGATATGATTATCCGTTCAATTACGACTAAATGAACATGCAAATCGGATTTACATCAATTTGCATTATGGTCTACGTATTTAGCGATTATGCGTGCTCCGATTCACATTACAGAGATATGGAAAATTCTATAAATAGAGATTTCGATTTTGTTTCTCTGAGCATCCAGGATTACAAGTGCAGAATTACAGAATTTGTACACAATATTGAAGAGCCCTAAAGATCGAAAGTGCTTATTGATTCTACCGTGGAACGAATTACACGAATATTTTGCGTCGTAAGAAAATCAAGGTATAGATCTAACGTGATACGCGATTCTGATACGAATTTTTCATTTTCCGAACGATTTCTCTAGCCATCCGAGCGTGTCAAATAACCAATTCGTGTGTTCCACTTTGAGAACGTGACCGTTTCCACACTCGTTAAAACTAGTTGCATTTTAAACTTCAAATCAATGTTTCGCATATTTCAGAATACTGAGAGATGCACTGTAAAAATAAAATAAAATAATGCTTCGTACGACAATCCACGTATTCATTACACGTTATTCTCAGAAATTATACGCGTATTTTGCTTGCATTTTTAAAAATATTATAAACCGCGCCGATATCATACCAAGCTAATCTCTCGATTAAAGAACTATCAGTAGTTCCATGGCTCATTCAATTCTTTATTGTACTGTTTCTATGACATGAATATAAATAACCTTTCATTCAATTCTTTCCGGCTCAAAAATCATCCGGCTCATTAAATTCTTTATTGTACTTTTTCTATGACATGAATATAAATAACCTTTCAAATAAACCTCGCCTGTCGAAACAAGGATTCTAACGGCTCCTTTAATATTTACCGTGTCAAACAACGGTGGTCGCGCAAACTCCTATTTAGAACAACGTAGCTTAGCGATGATTCAGATTTCACCTTTCGGGACACGTGAGACCTTGGAGAGATTAATTAGGACAAACGCGATATTTTAATACATCGCGTTAGAGGGAAGGCTTACTCGAAAGTGTGATGAAACGCAGTTGAAACTAAAAATTTTTAAGCAAAATACAAGGTTTTTCCACGATGCTGTAAATATTGACATAACATCGGTATCCTTATGTTTTTTATATTTTTATGAAAGAAGAAAAAAGACAAATAGAGAAAATCGTTTGTGAAATGGAACTTGGATTGCAAGATCAACAATTGTTTTGTTCATAAATACAAAACAAAAATGCGCGTACAGCTCTGTGGATATTCGAGTGAGTGGAATTTAATCTGGTTTCCATGATCTCGCGCATGGAAAACGGATGAACGCTTGACTCAACCAGGCAACGTGGCTCTATAGCGTCTAATTCAAACTGTAACATGTCCGCCTGATAATCTAATTATGAAGATTAGGAAGTGGACGTGCTAATCGAGCAATCTGTCAGTTAAAGTCACTTGAAACCGGCGCGTATTCCATGAGATTTAGTTCAAGTGCCCAGGGATCTTGTCATCGCCCGATGGAAATAGCGTTAATTGCCATCGAAGTTGTTGAATACGATATTTCATTTATTACATAGGTATGCCAAACGTTCAACGTTGCGCTCGTACGCTTTCACAGATAACGAATGTTATCGCGAGTCAACGATTTTTGTATAAATGCATTGTAGATGATGCGCTTTGATTAAACAATAAAATCGCAGATATCGTGATTGACGTCAATAAAGAAGACCTATCGCGTCGCCATTGTCGACGCGAATGCATGAAAATGTTGACGAAAAATGGAAATAGAAATGTACGTCCCATGGGTATCGAGAACTGGCCAATTGGCATGGAAACCTTGGGAAATCCTATTATCTCAAATATGCCACGGTCAACGCGTTCAAGGTCCTTCCCTCGTGTTATAACTTCTAAATTTCATCAATTCTGCCATAGCTCTTCATTTCCATCCATATCAAATAAAACGGCGTGCCGATTTCATTCTAAAGTTTTCCACTTTGATTTGTGACTTCATATAATAATCAGACTGCTTTTATGGATTTCCCGGTACGTCAAAGTATGTACATTTTATACTTTCAAACATGGTTGACATACGTACGTACATCGGTTTACAACTCAGTTGAACAATTCTGATTAAACAGAGTATCAAAAGTCGAATGCAGGAAACCGTCAGTTATACACGAGAGCATCGTCTGCTTGAAGTTTGCAGTAGCGAGGAATGTATGGAACGATGTTACCTAGGTAAACATCGGTTTCACTCGTTACTCGATGAATTTGTCCGCCCCTGCGTCACTCTTCTCGGATCGATTTTGTATCAATTACACGATCCTTTGCGTGAACTCTATTTTCCGTAGCGTGCCATGCCCGGTAAACACTGGTCAAGTTTTTCCCCCTCGCAATAAAGTAGGCATACGCGATAGGGTCGAACGAGGGCAATAACAAAAACGCAAATGCACTTTTACCATCGTGTCTCCAAGTGGTTCAACAATGATGCGCGATAAAGGCGTCGAAAGGTAGCTAACAGCCGCCCTCTCTCCCTCGCTCACCCTCTCTCCACTCTCTTTCTGTCTCGCTTTCCGAGTGACGTGAAAATGATTGCTTATCACTTCTCGCGTCACGCTCAAAAGCAGGTTGTGCATAAAAACTTCTTGATTCTTATTCGTTATTCCCGTTTTTATTCGCATAATCAATATGGAAAATGATTGATCATAGATACGATAAAACAGTAAGCGTGTAGATAAGTAATATCGGAGGAGGCATCTGTCCCTTCCGGTACGGCCAGGTAAATCGTGTGATTCATTAGACCAATTCACAGTAATCATCTTGAAGCATAACTACTTAATTCCTTGGAGTTCACGGTTAATTGCAATCTGCTATCATCGACAGAAGGACATCATGAGACTGGAACTAATACCTATTCGTATCAACTCGGCCTTGACCCGGAATCAAAGATCGAAAGAATCCTGTGATCTATGAAACTTCAAAGTGTTTGAAGTCCAATACGTATCATCCTCTCAGTCCTTTACTTTCCCAAGCCTTTACCAACGTTATTTATCCTTCAGTTTTTTGTTCAACTGTTGAATAGTATTAATTGTAGCTCGTTGCTAACGATAGGAATATAAATTCCCATAACATTTTACTGCAATTTGATATGAAAATGATTTTCAACATTGAACAAATTACACAATGCTTTCGTGGTGCATATCCATCTTTTTTAAAATAACCTCGATCGATCAGCGTGAAAGTTAGACAACTAAAAAGAGAATCGCTCGCGGTACAGAATCGAGGAGTTTGTAACAAGTTTATCGCCTGTTCCTCCCCGATCCCATCGTACCGAGGACGCAAATACGATGCATCGTAATCATCCGATCGAACATCCCAGTAGTACAGGCTTACTCAGTACAACATCTAAGGATGTTCATCTTCGGGTCACTTAATTTAAATATTTATGGCTTCGTTTGCCGGGGTAACTCAATCGGATAAAATTTCTGATGCAGACCATTAGATTTTATGCGACAAGCACACTCAAGTTTAAGCTTACTGAATTGTAAACGAGGTAGGAAAGCGCATCCGCGATGCATTTCTGGTATCAGGTTTCAGATCTTGAATTTGACATTCGAATTAAACTGATTCGCAGCACAGGCAGCGTTAGGGTTGAACCGGATAGCGTTGAACGATTAACTGTGGTAAGATCAAAGGATTCGAGTTTGAAACGAGCTCCCCTTTTGCAGGCTCAAATCGTTCGATAATAGCAACGCTCATCCTTCACAGATTATTTTGTTGCTCGCATCGATCTACATGAACGCGTCAATATTCTAAAATCGATAATTACAACAACATTTCGCGTTATATGCCGATGCCCCAAAGCATTGTTCCCGAAACAAAGCATCGGAAGTAGTACCTCTTCCCTCTTAGTCGACGAAATTCCTGATGTTACTAAATTACACACGTGGTAGCGCTGATTAGAAAGGACCCCATCTATCGCGATAGTTGCTCGCTTGACAAGAAATTTCGGGGAACTGTGTTGCTCTCATGCCCTTAAAGGCACGTAATATTGTGTATTATGTTCGCCAGTGCGTGCAATCGAGGACTTACGCTGGAAATTACTTCGATGCCAAACGTGCTTGGCAGTATTCGGATATTAAATAAACATATCGCATGAAGCACGAAGGAATGCGACGCGCGCTTGGCACAATTGTCAAATATATATTCTTTTAAAACGGCAATATTAAGCGTTATGCGAACGTACGAGGAATCTTTGGACGCCGAAGTATCATTCGTTGCCGAATAATGCGAGATCAACAAACCAGTAAAGGCGTAGAGGGGGAATGGGGAACGGGTAAAGGAAGAATAAAAGCAGAAGTGTATAACGCGTCAGGGATCGCGGCTCGATCATAAACGTATCGTCGACGATCGTGTTTCTGTCAGCTACTTCAATGCCAATTAACCGCTCTTCCGTTTCTCACCGAGTGGAAAGCATCGATCCGCGACGCGAACACCGAGTGCATCGCATCGTCGCTTCGGCTAGGCCGCTGCTTGGCGGACTTCAATTAATCGTGCGTGACAATCATTGCCTGTCGTTCTTAAGCTCTTGCCCGAAGCGCTTACGGTGGCTGCGAATTCCCTCGCACACAAGTTTTAGACGCTACCGATCGATCTTTAAACCCGTATTTCATTAAACGTGTTATTCTCTTCTTGGCTGGGTTTAACCTCGCGTCGAGATAAATTACTGATAATGAAAGCGCATCGGTCGTTACTCGCGATGAACGAGATTTTAAAAACTATCCAATAATTCATGTTGTTTATTAATTTTAGTACAACGACCAATGAATGCATCTGACTGAGTAGCTGTCAGTAAAAGATTGAACATATGTTTAGCACAAAAACTAGCATATGGTGTCTGGTGCCATACAGTTTCATCGTATTAATACTTTGTACAAGACAATCTAACAACGTCTATAAGACGAACTATAATTTAATTTGTCGTGTCATGTTGTCGTCGCCAGCAGGGTGGACTGTTTGATAGAATTACTAACAAGTTATCGATTGACTTCGAAACCGAATCTTCATAACTGGGTCAATCAATTTAAGTTTATGATGTTCCCAAATACAAAAAATACTTCGACAAAATTGAATTTTAAACTCAGTACACCTTAACATGAATCAGCTTTGTATTCAACCGTTGGACATTCAATTTTGATTGCAGCATACCTCTCTGGTTGTTTTCGCAGTCAATACAGTTTTATATTTAATAAAGTTTGCATGTTCAGAACTTGTAACTTGGCCGCTGAGATTGTTAAAAAGATTCGCGATGAAAAAGTTTCTGTGAACCCGATGAAGGAGTTAAAAGACTTTTGAATTCTTCCATAGTTTTTATTCAATTTCGAAAAAGAATCCCTACAAAAACAACCAGTTATTCTATTCCCACGTCATTCCAAAGCTATCCCCTTTAATATTAATCTCAAGCGAGGCCAAAAATCGAGTAAACCCAATTACTTCCGATTTTCAGCGCAAGTGCTCCCGCTGAGCATAACATGAAAAATTCAAATCAAATTCTCGTGTCGCAACTCGTTCGTACGAACACCGCCATCAGCCAAAATGTATATATGTATACGTACGATACGCGAGGAATTTCCTGATCGCTGAAGCTAGTTTCGTTGCCTGCGGTTCCACTTATCTATACCTCGCTCCGATCCCTTTCTCATCCGCCCGCGAGACCCCAATTCTTAACACATCCAAAATGTATACGTGCTTCAGTATACCTAACTCTACGTACACGCGCCTCAGGAAAAAGATTGACGTCAGTCAGGAGCCAAAATAAAATCCAGAAGTTCGAGAGACAATTGCAGAAATAAAATGAGAAAATACGAGCGAATGGAAATCGCGAGTTAAGCTTCCCGTGTAAGATATTTAAGAACCAATATCAACATTCCACACGGTATCCATCAGAAAATTGGACGCGTATCAACCCTCGACGATCGGACCGCACCCTCGAGTTCGATCGAGATCAATGTCGCGCGGATGTTACTCTTGACCGAAAACTGGGCCAGAGCGCGTATGCACGTTCACCGGGCAGTGGCGGCGCGCGCGGATCGATTCCTTTTCACACCCGTCCAACAATATAATCTAGATTTGAATGTATCATTAGTTGACGCCATAACCCGGACGCAATGGTTTCGCAATGACGTCATGAACTTCGATCCGCTGCGCTGCGATATGCATGCACAGGCCGCAGGATGGTAAACATCAGCTGGTCAATGGCCCAGCGAGCTGCGGCTTTGGTTCCCTTGTACGGTATAAATTTGAGATTTAACAGGATGCGAAGGCCCAGGGTGGTCCTGGTTGAAATCGTGTCCATCGGCGGCCAGAAGCGACCGATACGTTTCTTAATTAGCACGCAAACAAGCTTCACGCTCGGTTCCCCGCGATCTTGCAAATTACGCGATCGTTTCTCTCTCTAGCTGTTTGCACGCCGACCAATTTGCCCCGCTGCTCTGGTACACGCGCACAAATCGCGCTCCCTGCTCCGCAGGACGGCCCGTTTGCTACCGCTTCGTCTCTCTATCTGTTTGTCTTCACTCGTTGTTGCCGCTAATTAATGAAAGATTAACAATGCAAAGGAAAACACATTACATAATACCGACAATATTGTTCCGTGAAATTTACGCTCGATTACGCGTAAGAATTGCTTGAAAACGAGGTCTCTTTACGCGCGTTGCATTTAACCAACGCATCGCGCCTTATCACGATTGCATAATTTCTTCGCACGATAAATTAAACACATCGTAACGATCAATGTGCGAAAAATGGATGCATGACAGCTGTCTAACAAAATGTAATCGAGGATAGGTCGGTAGATCGATCGAACCGGGTAGAAGAGAGAGAGAGAGAGAGAGAGAGAGAGAGAGAGAGAGAGAGAGAGAGAGAGAGAGCCGGTTGTACGGTTGGAAACTGCTGGCGCAAAGGAGTCAATTAAAAAGCAATTTCGGCGTTGCTGTAAAAATATCGGATCAATCTAATTTCGGCTTCGTTATCTTGGATTTAATCTTTACTGCGCCGCTACACTGGAGCGGGATCCGAAAGTAATTTACATGCATATGGATAGCGCAGGACCGACCGCTCCTCGCGCATCCATTTTGTACCTGTTGTTCTACATTGCTCGAACGTCTACCGCAGCGTAATCGAGACACGTTCGAGAGAAAGATATTTTTCATCAACTTCCGCCGGCCAACGCAGCTAATTACTGTTTAGTGTGCCGCTACGTACTCCCGGTAGACCATCGCGAGAACGACGCGTACTCCGACGAAATGTTTCTCACGTTTCGCCCGCTACCTTACTGGACTGGACGCTGGACTCATACTAATTCGACAAGATGAAAAGCAAACGCGTTTATCAAATTGCGGTAACTTAATTCTACCTCTGTATGAAATCACTGAACGAGTTATGTGGAATTTATTCAATGTAATACTCGTGCTCCCGATTCGCATGCTCTCTGTTCTACGAAATGTGTTGGTTTCAAAGCAAATCTTAGATTAGTGAGAATAAATCACGCGGAATTCGCTTTTTGCTCCGGGATGATGAATCGTTGAAATGATTATTCCGAATTCGCGAGCACGAAGTTCCCTCTCGTTTTGCATCGCGACATGGGAACAATAGGCTGCGGGGATGATTAAAATCGCATTTGCAATGGTACTGATAAGAATTGACAGGGCTGTCTACCAGCGAGTGTTATCGACACAGCAACCGAAACGTTTCTGTCCTTAAAAATGATAAAAGTCGATGGTGTCCGTTAATTGAATCGACCAACCTTGGAGTCTTTCACTCTTAGCGCTATGGTCAGGGTCGACCTGGTTCCCTGCACATAACCGCACGGGTTGAATGAATATGGAGAAATAAAAGTCGAAAGTCCAAGGCTGGCCAACGGCACGATTACCTTCAAATCTATCGAGGCTCTTTGAAATTTTAACAATAGAGAAAAGAGTTATAATACATCTCTGTTTAATAAAGCTCAATTGCGCTTGACAATTTTATTTACTCGTAGCTTCGAATATTCTCAAGTGCAGATTCGTTGGACAATTTAACGATTTCCGATAAATTTTTCAATAGGAATAATGAGGAACTGTTTGAGGGACGATGGACAATTAATAAGCAATCCGTTATGACACATAATTTCAAATCGAATCATTCCGAGAGTTGCCTCGATAGAAAGCTTTTTATTATGTCATCGACGTGGGAGCCTCGTTATACTCAATGGCGCAGAGGAGGAAGGAAAAAAACATCGGCCGAGGCGAAAAGGAGACGGGAAATAAATCACATTGCCGAGTTCGTTATCGTCATCGAACAGCGCAGAATAGCCGGAGTGTACCCTTCCCGCTTCGATCCTTCTGTCTCTCGCTCCGTCTCTCATTATTGTGATATGATTTACGATCGCACGTCGGGATCTCATTGATAGGGGACGATACGAGACTAACGCAAATTTCAGTTCGCGTATACGGTTTCATGAAAGACGCCGTCTCGCTTCGTAAACTGATAAGGAAATCCAAATACATGCAAGGTAGAAAGGCTCATGATTGTAGGTACGGAATATAAATCACTGACTGCGTGTTCAGTTGCAGATACGTAGCGTAAATTGGTTTGACAAAGTTCGAGACTTGTTGAACTACGTTGAAGTTTAAGGAAATACTTGTTAATCTACAAACGAAGTATTATCACGGAAATATTTTCGCTACTTTTTGATTTTAAATGGAAACGAAATCTTTCCTACGAAATCATCCACGTATTATTTCTTGAAAGTTGACCCAATTCGGTGTTAATTAGAAGAGATTTCCTGATGGCATTTAAATGAAGCGCCAAGGGGAAATAAGAAATTTTCAATTGCAAACCGAAATAACTCTACCGCTTTAAATCCATCTGCGAGAGGAGAAGAGAAAAAAGAATTTACTTCCTCGCGATAGTATCCACGGGAGGGAATTAATCCTACTTTACAACCGTCCATCTCATATAGTGCATGGTGAATACAAAAACTGTCTCAGTCTACGTTTGTTCCGGTCATACATTATTTATGCATCTCGTGGCCTCTTTACGGGCTGCGTGATTCCCGGAACTTGATTTCAAAGTAACGTCGATGCGAGTAACAAAATTATATATGCAAGTCACGAGTACAATATAGAACAATGCCGGTCTCGAATTCGCTCGGGTTTTTTAGCTTAAAAAAAAATTATTTTTTAGTATTTCAAATTACAATGCAAAATACATACAGCGCATAGTTCCGAATACTAGAAACACTCACGCCCGGGGACGCGCTAAAATAGAATATAAAACGCGAATCGCGAACAACCGAGTGAACACAAGTGTCGTCGATCATCGATACGCCTATGTTTCTTGTCAGACGTTCCGTCAAAAGCAGTCGCGCGATATGTAAATGCAGCGGCCGCGGCAAGATCGATGCAACAAGTGCATTTAGAGCTCAGGCTCACCGACCACCTGTCCTTATTCGTTCGGGAGTGGCGTTGAGAGATTTTATAGAATTTCCTCGCGGCGAAATCGATTGGGAATAGCGAGACACCTTGTCGTTTACGGAAACGTATTTTATTTTGAATGCCGCGTAGGATTCTTACATTTCCGTGCTGGATACGTTCCCAGCTCCAAAAATTGCGGAAAATATTGAATGAACGGTAATACGTATTCTAGAAAATAGGTTTTTCATAAAATTGCTTCGAGATCCAGCTTTCGTATTTTTAGACCGCGAACAACTCCTTCGAAACTGAAGTGTCTTGTATTCGAAATATTCAAACACATGTAAAAGAGATTGTAAAATTTTTCTGCCTCTCCATACAACTTGACCTGAAAATATTTCTATTTGGTTTCCATCGAACTTAAATGTCAACCGGCCATGGATCTGTCTGCAATCCTTTTTCAAGTTTTCGGTCATCCTGAAATTTGAATGACCTTTAGCGAAGCTCCACTCCATTTTTCCTATATGATACCGCGGCGTGGTGCGCAATGGTATGCAACGGCGCATTTGTTCAATTTCACGAAATTGACGGTGGAATGTTCTCCATGGGAATTCTCGTATACTTCTATACAAACATACTTATCATTCTTTTCAATCTTTTAACATTCCTTGGCTGTGCTCGCAAAAAGGCGAAGTAAGAGCGAGATTAAAAAGCAAATGAACGAAAGACCTTGCCGTTAAACGAAATGGTCTGGAAGAATTACGAAGCGCGCGCTTTGGTGTGAAATTTTTTCTACCTTTTTATCCCCTTGATCAGTGCATTATGTATGTCACACTCCTTTACATATTCAAAGAGCTCTCAAAAGTGTTTCCATCGCCAATAGAATGCACGAAGTTAATGCTCGAGAAGAAAAAAAAACATGTTTTTCCTTTGTACCAGTGAATGAATAATCGAGAGAGAAGAATGCATTTCTAGAAACCGATTTTTCTGTGCGGCTTGCGCTAATGCCAGAGGATAAATTAGAACGCTGCTTGGAATTTTCCACGATCCTGAATCCTTCTTATAGGGACACGTAATTGGGTATTTTCTCGGTATTTGTATCTGGTTTATCTTCAGATACAATTGGTTTTCCTTTCATATCCGTTATGAGATACAATGACACGAAGACAAGTGTAGTGGGAACGAAGGGGGAAAAATAGGGAGAGAACATCAAACGCGTATGGAACAAGTTCTGCTTTCGCGACACGATCTGTAAATGTACGTCGATTTTTTCCAATCTCGTCGTGTCAGACGCAATCGGCTTCGAAGTTTTCAATTTATCGAAATGCCTCGGTATTCCATGCAGAGAACAATCCAGATATTCGATTATGATGCCAACACGAAGCCCTGTTGAAATAATGTTTTTAGCGAAACGCGGGTAAGCTACACGCGTTTTCAATGTCCCGCGAATTGACTCGTTTTACACGGTTCGAGATTAATTTTAAATTATTAATGGGCTATTTAAATGGAATGTTTCGCGCAATTTTCATGCGCTATCGTCATTTCCTCGTTAAGTTCCACTTAAATGTGCACGCTACAGTGCGCACCGCTGTTGATCGATATGAATTTCATGATATTCACCCGTGCGTTTATAAAATTTATATAAGCGAACGGATTGAACGTGGCATTTGTATCGATAATTTTTAATTAATTTATTATTTTTTATACGATATTATATTATACTCGCGTTAAATTTTCGCGTTCATATGAAAATTTACTCGTATTCCGCCGTGCATAATCCCAACTGAATACAAAGTTTATTTTCACCAAAGAATTATCTTTCACGAGCGCGGTCGCAAAGGACGGGAATGATATTTTAAAAATCTTCTTCAACCGTCCCAATATTTTTTTACTGAAATTCTAAACATAAGTGAAATGCTCTTAACAAATGCATCCCGCTATTAACATTATCATCATTCCCAACACATACTTTCATTTCGTTGAGCTAACAACGTAAAGAGAACACTTGTTTAAAAACTTCGCTCTCCTGCGGAGTTTTACAATAAAAAGAGATCCGAAAAAGTTACGTGCGAAACAGATGTACTGACCTCGGAGCTGGTCGACGTGGTGCTATCCGCGCTGTCGGTATTGGCCACGGAGGACAACGGAGACCTGTGTCCCCTCTGCACCCATTTATCTCTAATACTTGCTACCCCGGTAACTACCCCGATCCGGCTCGCCGCGCTCCCGATCGTCGAGGACGGCGAGTTCCCAGATTTCGGGGCGGCCTCGCCGCCGCTTGCGCCGCCGCTGCTTCCACCGCATGCTAGCTCCAGGACATCACCCAGTACCTCTGACAATTTGCCCGGCACCTTGACGAGGTCCAAGACTCAAGGTGAACGAATACCGTCGGGGTCCTTCGGGCGCCTTCCCTCTTTTCAACCGCGTGCTCGCGATCGAACTCACGATACACGAGCCGGCCCGATCCTCGCGTGTTCACCGCCGTGCTCTTCGACGGGTACAGGGATAGGGATCTGCTTTCGTGTCGGTGGTTGATCGCGTTAAAGCCAGCCAACGGTCGGCGCTCAACCTGGACTAACGTGAACGTGGCTCGTAAGGTCACCGGGGCGATAAAGCGCACAGCTTCGTCTTATCCGTTCCATTCGATTTCTATCGTCGTGTTTCTATCTCTCTCTCTCTCTCTCTCTCTCTCTCTCTCTCTCATTCTCACTCGGGCGGACGTTTTCCAGCGGGGAAATGTCAACCCCATGTGATCCATTTATTCCTCCCATTGCCTTCGCGTCGACTACGTGGTAGCGAGGGGAATCTATGCATCGCGTCGATACGCATTCCACGATTTTGCTGGGAGGACTCTGAGACTTTAGGGAAAAGCAGCATTGAGATTGTCGATGTTCCTGTCAAACTTAACGAGTAGATAGACAGAGTTTGCGGATTTGGTGTCGAAAGTATACCGTATCGTGCAGTTAGCGATTGGCAGGAATGCTCGCAAGCACAGCTAAGCGCAACTAAAATAAGTCTATTCAAATGAACGCTGAACGGAATTTCCATCAGGGATTCCTATTCATCTTTTTATCCGCTTCGCTTTGATGTGTTGCGATTGAAATAGAGACGCCTAAAGTGAAACGAAAACAATTTTAGAGGACGACCTGTTTCTCGACAAGTTCAGACCCGACGGTTCTTTTCGTGATGTTGTTTCGTGGATAAATCACGATTATTTACGCAGTAGTCATTTAATTAAATCAGTTTGAAGTCCGACACCGAGATGAAAGATACACTCGTTCTATATTAAAATGTTTGCATTCCATTGTACTAGTGTTATGAAGGATTTTAATTCTATCAGTTCGCGGAATATTTTATTACATACGTTGGACGTTTGTGCCTGAAGAGATTGAAAACTGTTATTTGATTAAATGAATTATAGAGAAATTGTATTACTTGGAATGCTTAATTGAAAAGTCATCATGTATAAAAGTTAAAAATTCCAGAAAATAATCAATCTATAATACATCAAAGGAGTGCGTATAAAATGTATGACGACATTTTTCTGGAAATGTTTTGCAATAAATTCTTTATCACTCCCACTGAAAGTATCTATTCGATATCATCCTCTTGCGTCGATAAGAATTAAGATTCCGCTATTTTACTAACGCAGAGTCGAGAGGAAAACTCTGTTTGAAAACTTGTCCTCGACTCGTATTCACCCTAGCAGTTATTAGTCGTGCAAATAACTACGAAGGACAGATCTAGAAGAAGGATTTGAAGACAAGGGGAGGAAATGACATCAACACGCGAAAGGCCAGTGGAGCTCTCATGATTAATCCTTCCATTGCGCCGTATACTTTGTACAGCATTCGCTGAGAGGAAGTTTGCAACGATATTTCTTAATGAATTTAATTAGCAAGATGCTTTGAAAATCGAAGGTCGCACGTCTTGTTTTATTAACCATCTTCCTCCTTGTTACTGTGAATCAACTCGAGCTGTCTTCACCTCAAGGTGAAGTGGAGTGGCCTTGCACATAGTCTAAGAATTCCTAATTGTAAACCACTAAACTGTGTTCCATGAACGTGTCCCAATTCGTTTTCAAGTTCGAGTCTATCATTCAAAGAGAAAGATGATCAGCAAGGGAAGGAAAATGAAGAATGCTCATCTGCCTCGCTATTTTTCTCTCTCGACATGCGTGAATTTGTTTGAACGAATCTCATTCGATTCAGGAATTTGTAATGGAAGGATGACAATAGCCTTTCGCTAGTTTTGGGTTAATCTTAAAGCGGATGAATTCAGGAGAAGGTGTAGAAGTAGAAGCGATACTTGGAAGTTCTCCGAATTAACTCCTCAGCATTATACGAGAATAGTTAACTTCGTGCTAACATTGCATTTCTCAATGGACGAGTTGGAAACAAAATTTCGTAATTATCTAAGCGGACGCCTTTATCGTATCTAACGGGATCGCGAGTAATAAAATTGCGGACTTTGTACGTTATTTCTTCTCCTTACCAGCCAGCTATCGATTAGACGTGATAAACGGAGGTAATGGAAACATACAAGACTCGAGAAGGATCTCAAAGGAATCATTTTTTTCCATGGGGAAGTAATTATCTTTACGGTCAAAGGCGAGAAAAATGATGGAAATAAAAGTTAAATGAGAACATCTTTTTCAGGTAGTTGAAATTAACGGTAACTCTTCGAACAGAATCAGAGGCTAAACTGATATAGCACATAATAAAAAATTGTAATTCTAGACTTAATTAACAAACGAAATGGAGATGGGGATCATATTGTTAAAAGTGGAACAGAGTTGATGCTTATTAACGTTATCCTTTAACAATGGGAAATTGAACAGAATGCTCAATATCGATGTATTATTAAAGTTTTCGATACTTCGTAATTTTAGTCTCTATAGCTCGTAAATTATAATTTTAACTTGGGAGAAACTTGTGAATTAGGAGTAAACTTTCTCATACTTTTGTGTCTGTATTCAGTATAATTGCATCTTGCTACATTTACTGGATTAAGTCCCGTTAAATTCACTAAATTAAAACGCTCATCAGTAAATATTACGATATAACAAAGCCACGTATATCTTGTTATGTTCGTGCAGCTTTGAGATAGAAAAGGTGTATGATTTAATAAGAAATAACAGAAATTTCGTAAAACCAAACTTTCTTATCTTTTCTTTCATAAATTGCTGTTCTTAAAGTATATTATTCCTCATATTCACTATATTTACATCAATTTCTTTTTATGTGCATAAACGACTACCTTGCACATTTTTCATGATGATTTCCGTTAAATAAATTTACGTCTCGCAAAATAAGTAGAGGACTCGTCAATAAAATATACCGGGGAAACAGAAATGTCGAACAATGCGGAATCAATTTCCAGGAAAAATGTGAGATTAGTAAAGAATGGTAGGATTGATCGGGCCACCTGGTCGGAATCGATATTTACCCTAATTGTTGCTCGTACTCCAGCGAAGCCTTCCCTAGCGAAATCACCTTCTCGCAGTTGTGCACTAGTGTTCTTTTAACAATTAGCGCCAATACTGCCTCGTATACCGGGAGATCAATGTTCGAGATTGGGGAAGCGTCCCAACGGAAAAAGCAATTGTCGCCGAGCACAAAGAAAGTGAAAGAGAATAATTGATCGCATCCGATGCGACTAGCAGCTACGTAGAAATCTCATTTACGGTCAATCAATTCGATAAAAATGTACGGTTATCTTGGTACAATACACAATGCTGCTTTTCCTTACGTCCGGACTATTATTTTACAAAGTCAACGTATTGAGCCGTACAGGTATGTAGAACTCATTAATAGTAATTGATGCGGTTTTTCTTTGAATAGCAATAATACTCTTACATTTGATTAGAATCAAGAAACGACATTGAAGAGAGTAACAAGTAGTCATATTATAAATTGATTTAAAAAAAAACAACGAAAAACAACAGTAGGCAATACTATATTGCTTCGAACGAGATTAAAACAGTCTTTTTTTTATACGTGGGCAGGAACAATATCGATGAGTTTTGAAAGGAACGCGTAAACAACCGAGTTCGACGTTCTATTGCCAGAAAAAAATTCAACAGAAAGGTATGAAACGTAGCTCGATTGCGAATGAAATTCACATTCCCCTCGGTATATCTACGCGTACATTCCGCGAACACCGCGTTCCTCTGACCCGACTCAAAGTTACGTCGGTGATCACAATTAATTCAGCGTTGTTGACCGTGAGTAAGTAAAACATCCGAGCCATTACATTGTACGATTATACTCGCCCCAAAATTCGCCGATAAATATACGTCGTTCAATAACCCCCTTGTCATTCAACTCCGACCTTTTGTCGAAATGTTCAACACCAGCTCGTCGAAAAACGTTACGTTTGACCCCAACGTCGACTTAAAACGGTCCGCATTTATGCAAATAGATACTGACAGATTAAGTGCGTGTGAGAAAGAGAGAGAGAGAGAGAGGAATTATGCGAGAGACTCTTTAAAAAAGACAGCTAATAAAAAAACTAGCTCTGATCCAACTTAAAACTTTTCGAATCGGATCAAAGAGACCGTGGAAGAGCAGTCTGATCAAACAGCCACTTGTACTACTTGCATCGCTTTGGCGGAATACGAGGCTTAAAGTCGTCCAACTCAGTAGCGGAACAGACAGTTACAATTACTTGAGAAACAATTTACCGGGTCAACTGGACTGAACATCAACTGGTGGAGCGATGGATCGGCTCGGTTTTTTCTATCGAGCGTAGAGCATGACCTCCCTGCGTGCCAGTTCCGTGTCGTTCACCACGTTTCACGCTCGTCGTTTATCTGTCACTACTTAGGGTGCGTGTACAAAACGATTTTTCGATTATACACGGCAGCAGAACGTCTTCTCGCTGGCGTAGTTGCCTGGCTCCGACTAAACTATCTCTCGGCCGCGTACGCGCTCTCCCACACCAGGGTTCGTGTGCCACCAGAAAACGGCGATTCGTGGATCGCAGCCAGAGCCAGGAGGAGGTGGTGGTTGGGTACCCCGTTGGTAGGGTGAACGGAGCGTGCTCATCGACGAACAAGACAGAGAGGCTAAGCGTCCGCCGCCGCGAGGTTAGGACAAGGACGCCGCTACCGAGACTGTACAAGTGTTCGCCTCGGTTCGACATTGTGTGCGTTTCGCGTACGTGTGATGGGTGAGTCGCGGAGCAACGAGGAAAGCTAGAGGAACGGGTATGCGTGCGCCGCAACAGGTTACTCTCCCCTTCGATACGCTCCTGGAATCCTTCTCGACCCTTTTTCCCTCTCTATCCAACACCTTTTCTTCGACCTTCCCTCCTCGTATCAGGACGCAACCTTCCCTCTTTCTCCTTCGCGACGCGCTTCCACCTTGTTCCACTTCGTCCACCCCTCTGGATCTCACCCTTAACGCCTCTCTTTCTCCGTTCCATCGTGGTTTCCCTCTTTTCCTTTCCCTTAGTCCATTCCTTCTTTCCAGAGGTACGTATTCACGTGAATCGTTCCCCGCGTATTTCGCCTATTTGTTCACACACCCTTTGTTACTTTCCACCCTGCCAGCCTAGTTCTCTTTGTTCCAGTTTCTGCCTCGACCTTTCGACTGCTGGAAATTCTAATGCTTCGCGAACGCGGCTCGAGGTTTGAAAGCGCTGGTTTCGGCTCGGCATCCCTGGAGACACAATTGTCGGTGCACCAGCGAAAGATCGTAAAAAAGAATCGAAGACGTCATTTGAAGAAGGTTTGCCGAGGATTGGTTTTGAATGTAACCTTTGAGCATAAACGTAGTTGGAGATCTACCAAGTATGATCGCTATGTAATGGGCTCGACGTCAAGGTTCCACGTTCATTTGTTGCTTTTATAAACGACCGGCTATGCGTCTTCCAGCGTCCCGAATCTTTTATGTTAATTCCCCGCGGCTAAATTCACATTCGAATTTCCCGTAGTCGAGCAACGTGACTTATGTCATCGTCGGCTTGGTTAAGCGCCGCGGCGTTATCACCTTTATGAATGTTTATCGCGGCGTGTAATCTGCTTAAGTTGAAATGTAAATGCGAAATGACTGTTGCTCGCGCGCCCGGTTTAAGCGAGTCACCGCGAGATTAAAACGGCGATCAATCCCTTAAAATCTTATACCGCAAGCGTGTTGCAGGTACGTTTTCCCCATTTCAGTAGTATAATCTTGATGAACTTTTATTTGCTGTGTACCTTTACGTTACGAACTAAAAATTATAGCTTTCGACGTTTGCACTAATTGTATGCGCTAATGTATTTAAAAATCAAGCGAGGAGCTCGTGGTCCAAGATTTATCTGTTAATATTTGCCTTTGCTGAAAGTTTCATAATACATTGTGCGTTACTGGCCACCCGATGCATATTTAATTACATCCTTATGTTACTTGATTTATTGTCGCGTAATATTCATTACCTCGAAAATAACGCTAGTTTAATTCTCCTCTTATCATATACCACGAACTTTCTTGTTAGCATACAGTAATACGCATTTGATTCCTTGTACTTTGCTCATTACTATTCCATGTACGGATAAACCTTTGTAATGGTTCAAATTTCTGCACATCTTTATTTTCTGTATAATTTTTAATCTCATGCCGTGATCCTTATTATCTTTTTAGATTGGGCGATTGAAGTTCAAGGTATCAATTGGTTAACCAATTTCTCAGTCTAAACAAGATCGTGTCTCTTCGAGCATCGAGTTTTCGGTCTTCTTCGCCTTTACCAGGAATAAAGGTTATTAAATTTCGCGAGAAATTAAAGAGACGGTTACGATACCAGGCGACTTGAAAATTTCTTCCTCCCCTGGAAATTGTTACCAATTTCGCAACCCACGATAAGTGGGTTGCGATGAATTTAAACGATTTCTCAAATAACACATAAACCCACAGCTTCTGCTTGACTGGGAATGTTCTTCGTAAAGCAATCGTGAGCAAACTAACCTTGATTATTTCATAGTCGATCGCCTCGTGGTTTCAACTAGAATCATTGTTTCCGAGAATTTCATGTTTATAATAGAATTTTCAGTAAGTAAATACATATGGGAAGATGAGGAGGATTAATCAAAGGGTTATAGAGGTGTCTTTGAAAATGATATTTGTTCGTGTTTTCAGATTTTAAAATAACTTCAGATACTATCTCATTAATGTTGAAAACTTTACTTTAACAGTCATGAGTTTAATGATCGTGATATTTCAGAAAGCTACCTATTACTGTCTTTTGACTTACAGAGCTACACAGTTTGAACACATTAAAAAACAGCGCTTAAATATTGTCTACGTGTAATCGCCTTGTTAAACTTTATAGTCTTAAGTGTTTTCAATTCTACGCGGAGACTTCATAATCCTATTAAAACATCAGACGAGGTGTTAGTTAAGAAACTGCAAAGAATTCTCTACTAAACCCCCTTAAAAACCGATTAACATTTCTGTTCCCAAAACAATGCTTAAAACATTAAAATTATTTTACCAAAACAGTTAAATTCTGTACGTGTAAGAAAGATTCCTCAAACTGTGCCTGACTATATATTGACAATTTCCCCTTAAGCATCGATCGAACATCAGCAGCCCCTACTCTAATTATTTCCTTATAGTATTGCGTTAATCGAACAAGTTACTAATTATAAAATTAAAGAGTACGCAAATCGATCACACGTTAATTGCCAAACGCGTATTTTCATATCGGAATGAGAAAGTTATTTTCACATTTAACTTGCGAACCTCCCATGGGCAAACATTCGCAAGCTCGAATCGTCCCGCGTTTCCTAGAATCCTGAGATTTGTTGGAATTTCATTTCAACATAATGATTCTCCTTGTTTAACCAACTAACGCTATCCAGAACCGGAGAGGACCCCCAGATTCCTGCGGTGCCGAGGAAAAAACCTGACGCGTCCCGCCACGGATCGGTTCCCTCGAGCGACGCAACAATGACCGGCTTTCACGTGTAGCAACCTGTGCGCACACAGCGTGTAACAGCGGATAAGAGCAAGGGCGCTGCCTCGTATTCTCTCACGCCTCATTCCGCGCAACGCTTTTGCATTATAGATCACCGTATTGCGTTCCACTTGCCCCGCACGCCGGATAGAATTTTAAACGAGAAACTTCTGTCGCGGCGCAATCTACGTTTTCAACTTTCCGTCGATCGATATGGGATCGGGAAGGAGGATTGGAAACAATGAGAGCGGCGAGGGCAAGAGAGTCGCGTCCCGAAACCGTCGTGGTGTTCGTCCTTCCTCATCGAT
>SHCU01000400.1:18092-28848 GCA_004307685.1 Ceratina australensis
TAACTTGCTTTAAAGGATTTTGAGAGCCTGTCTAACGGCGATCGTTACCTTCACTGGCATTCACGTTCTCAATCCAGTAGTTAACAGTTAACATAGAGCCAACTTGTTTCACGATTAAATTACATCTGCAATGGTTCGCTAGGCGGGATTAGACTGTCAACCGAGAATTATTGTCTCCTGTTCCATCGCCACATGACTGACGTATTGTAACGATTTACGATAATCGATTGGAACAGGAGACATGTATCGGGATCCGACTGATAAACCTATAATGGATCAGGATATTTCAACTCCAGCTGACTATCTTCGCTATCTCGTCATGTTTCGCCTATTCGTCGACAATCGGACGACTCAAATCGATAATCGCCGATCAATCCTGCGAGTATCTCGAGTGAAATTTGTCAAATCTGATCAGACGCGAACACATATATTTTACATAAGGAAATGTTATATGAATTGTTTCCTTTCCTTTCCTTGTTTGTCTTCGTTCAGTTAGTAGCAGAAAGACTGTCTCTTAAATTTTTTTTAGGACATTATTTTTCTGTTTTTTTTTTTAGGCTCGACTTTAGTTCGTATAGTATTGTTAAAAATAAATTTTCTTTTTTACATACATCATATATCTTGCACATGCATTGTGTACATGTGAAATAATGAGTGCCTCACTTACCCTTTACGTTTCTCCTCTTCTATCAATTTGCATCGTTCCTATCATTATTTCTGTATGGCGACGCTTGCCCGCTTTGAAAATTGGATTCAGCGTGGCAAAAGCCGTGATTCATGCCGGGCCAGGCTGGACCGTACGTTAGGCCACCACGACCTATAGCAATCTATCGCGCGACCTGGCTTTCGAGGCTGCACAATCGCCTCGATAACGCGCCATGACACGCCGATAACAGGGTTTAGTGGAAGCCGGGGAAAGAATGAGAGTAGCCCTACTTTGGGTCCACGCGGCTGGAGTGGGGAGATAATTCGCCGAAAGATTGTATCGATCGGTTCTAGTCGCGGTTTAACCAAGATTCCTCTGATCATACTAAGAATTCGTGACACGATTGCATAATGCAAGGGAGAACCTGGTGCGGTTATCGCATTTTTCTAAGAGTTATGGCTAGAAGAAATATCATTATGATAAGCCTGATATAAATTGCCTGCTTTTGGCTCCATGAAAATTAGTCTCATGAATGTTATCAATAAGATTGAGAGTCAGCTTAAATCATATGATGAGTTTGTGACAATGTAGTCTGGATCGCTCGTTACAAATTTTATACGCCTAAGATTATTTATTGATTTATGATACATTGACAATCTATTTTATCGCGCTGCTCTCAGAGCCACTAAATGCATGATCATTACTAGACGAGAGAAAGATTAGAGCAGACTAGTAGACTAATCTCTTTTTGCTTCCTGAATGAACTTGTTTTTGTCTGCGTAAACAACTTTACAGTTATAACTTAAGGGTGGAGAACCCTTGCTTGTAGAAATTCCGTGGAAATTCGGCGGTAAAAACAGGACGCGCGGTGCTTCCGGGCTGAATTACTCAGGCAAACTTCGCGGGATTTAATTTTGGATAGCGTAAATAACTTATGAGGGTAACTGCAGATCCGGTCTACCCGTGCCGTGGCTCAACGGTGCATTTCCTTTCTGTCCTCGCCCTTCGCGTAACATTCGCTACCAGGGAAAATTCGTTGGCTGCTAACCGTTACATGCGCGTATTTAAAAGTAAGATATGCGCTGCCAACGAAGTCAAATGTTGCTGTCTGGGAAATTGTCCACAATTCGACTAATAAATATAGCATTAAATTGGTATGAAATATGGAAGTACTTTACAAGATAAAGAGAAGAATGTAGATCTTTTAAATACTTTTATTCTCTCGGTTTATACAAGATTTGAAATAAATCTTTTTTCAAATAGTAATTACACGAGCAAATAATTATTTTTGGATAAAAAGACTTTTCAATAAATAAGATAAACGAATTTCATTATAAATTGCATGCGAATTTCAGTAATATCTCGTTCGTGTGAAAATAACACAAGCGTAAGAGTTAATCTTCTCAGACCAATTACCGGAAAGGGTTTGTCTCCCAATTAGTTCGGATAATCGACATCCTATTGCAACTTCGAGCTCAGTCGAACATGTCAACTTCATAATTCTCTGAGCAGACACAGGCACATCAGAAAAAGAAATAAACTGAGCTGACCTATTTTCACTGAATTTTACTCCGAATCCAGCAACGCTTCCCAAGAGACATGCCAGATCGAACTTCCCTGCGGTTTTCCAATAATTTCAAAGATAAGTGACCAGCGTTGACCGCGGTTAACTTCTGCCCCATAGGGTCAAACTTTTCGCTGAATCCCTTCCGCCCGAGAGTTCCTTCATTTTTTATTAATAGCCCGACGCCTGTCCAAGTTTACTCAATTCCTTATACTGGCCGGATCGAGTTTTACGGCTCGTTCGAAACTTTTCTACCGCCTAGCACGGACGATCGACGTTTCCACCCTCGTTTCTCTTCGTTATACGCGTCTGGAACTAAAGTCCATTCATCGATTTTCACCCACTTATCTCGCTCCTACCTTTCGGGTATTTTAATTCTTTCGCATCACACATTGTAAGTTATAAACAAATACCATAAAAATTAAAGAAAAATTAATTTCATACAGTTATTTAAAATATTTTCTATGTCTTAAATATTTTCTATGTCTTTATCTCGAGACAGTATTCTTAAGCTAAAATTAATTTTCTGATCTTTATAGTAAAATAAAATTTCAAAGGTAATTCATATTGTTTCAGCATTTTCATTATAGGTTGACAAATAATTAGGAAATTATGTATGTATATAAGAATTCCTAATATTAATTCGATGTTAACGAAAGATATTTTGAAATCTCTTTCATTCACTGGCCTATGAAGTAATTCCCTCAGTTTCTGTCAGTCTTTCGGTCTCTACAACCGGGGGGGAACGGATGATGTTGTTATCGGTTTTTGGTCCGGCAACGAATGGAATCGTACGTGCCTCGACAAACGTTTTCACTCGCCACTTTATGGCCGAACTCTGTACCCTTTGTCCGTCGTTTGTACTGATCCTGCTATCGCACGTTTGTTCCTTCCATCGTATTCCTACCGCCGGAATTGTTGTTCTCTTCGCCGTTATCCATTTTTGTTGTTTTGCGCCAAAAAGAGATTCACTCCTTAAAATTGCATTCTTCATACTTTCTGTGTTATTCTGATGAAAGGCGTAAGGTTGATAAACTTTGATTTTTCACACATTCTGTTTTAGTCTTTGCTGGGATTTTCAGTAGTCGAATCATCTTCATTCTTATAATTCCGCTGTACGTGAAGCAATTCGCAGGAAATTTTCTAATACCCGCAGAATACTTTACGGGTAATTGTAAACAACGTTTCGGTGTAATTCTCAAGTTTTATCTCGGGATGGTTTCATGTAAAGTGGCGCGGCAATTGGCCTAGGCGAACTTCTATGAGAAAAGTTTCGACGTTTGGGCCAATTCCTTCTCGCCATATTTCCCATGTCCCATCTTCATTACGACTACTGGATACTAAACCGGGAAGTTCAAACAATAAAGATAATATATTCATAATTACATAAATCGACTTTTCATTAATAAACTTAGTTACTTAAGATTGAGACTGAGGTACATCGTGTACATTACAGTATCACTTTGGATTAATATCAGAGTATGATAAATGAAATTTCCTACCATTAATCCGTAGAAAAATATGGCAAGTATGCTCAATTCCTCTTACGTACTCGCCGTTTGAACGTAATTGAGTTTCTTGCAATTATGTATCCTGTACGAATTTATGAGACTTCGTCCCTTTCGAATATTTTAGGTACAGTAGTGTGGAAACTGCATGCGGAGTAAGTGGGCACGTGTACGTGGCTCGTGAAAATACGTAGGCATTCCAGGATTTACGGTTCGCCTTCACATGTGAAAAAGTTCGCCGACTTTCAAAAGTCAAGCTAAGATTTCCGAGGTCCGTCGCCCGGGCTCTCACGAGATTTTCTTAGATTTCCCCAGGACTTACAGCTTGAAATAAAAGCGATTTGAATCTTGGTACATAATTGAATTGCTGGAAAAATTTTCTCGGAGAAATTTAACTTCACGAATCTTACGATTTCTCCTTACCGTCAATTCGATTTCTCAATTGATCTATATTTAATTCAAGCGAAAGTTATATTTAGTTTTCTCCATAACAACGTTGAACTTTTCGTTTCCATGAATACAGAGAACTAATTATAATTCCGTTATTCCCAGACTCATATTCCTATATTTCAGAAGTTATCGAGGGCGAGCAAATTGCGTGCACTACCCCGTGTACTTTCTTATTCTATTTCTATATTTACTTTTATTAAAAAGAAGTAATAAGTTTTTTTATTTATTATTCCATATTTTTCGCTTATCATTTTACAGTCCGAGGCTTTATTCATTATTTTAATGACAACCGTACTTTTTTTCTTTTTTCTCCATTCATTAGAAAGTGAACGACACAGAATAACAGAACTCGCAATTGATACGTGTTGCAATGAAAAATTTCTCAAAGAAGACATTTGTGCAATACAGTTTATTCCAGATGGGAATTTCTTATAGTAAAGGTCTCCGAGGCACAGAGCGAGGTCGCGATCAATCGACTGCTGGGAAGATTGGATGTCCCCAGGGAGTTAAACGCGAGCGCGAACGTGCATGACGTGCGATTGGCTTCGATTCTTGCTACTTTTACGTGCGTACACGTTTGCATTGTGAACTCGTTCGCGCGTGAAATTGCACGCGCAAGAGGAAGATCTTTTCAGCGGTTGACAATGGTTACGCTTGGTTTAGGCTGGGTTAAGCAATAAACGACGGTGGTTGACTCTACAAAATTCTTGAACAGCGTTGACGCTCTCTCGAATAGCCCCGGGCACGTCTTCGCGACGAGCAAGGTGAGTTTATGTTTTAAATTCATGTCTGTCAAAGAGCACCTTCTATTCGTATAAGTCAGAGATGTTTTGTTCTGTTTGTTCCATACCGATCTTTTCTGCTTTGGGTAGAAACCCTGCTTTCTTAATTGTTTTTTACAAATTCATCAACTTCAACGAAGTTGTTACCGAGGTTTATCTCGACTCCCAATAAGATCGTTCACTTATCCAGTGGAAAAATCTGCAGCCACCGGTGCAAATATAACTTCGGTGAAACTGTCGTTCCCGTGAAAACAACGCGTACGTGGCAGGCGGACATATAAAAGCACCGCGTAAAATTTGGTCCCCCATATCACGGACGAACGGCCTGATAAGACGATCCACGCTTTGGAATAATTCCTCTCTTTTCTCCTTTTATCGTGAAAGTTGTCTGCAAATATTTGCAACGACAGCGATTGTCCCAGGCGAGATGTCACCTAGTTTTCCCCAATAGCTGATAGCCAAACTCGATTCAGGACTATTGGAAACAGTTCTACTAAGTTAACTGAGGGAAATCGAGAGAGAGAGAGAGAGAGAAATAAAAATGTTTTCCAAAGAATATTTATTCTATTTTGTACGTCGTCGACCTCTGAATTATTAAAACTTTAAACCGAACTCGACACGGCGAGACAAAGCTTTGATTCGAGCTTTAGAAATCAGTTTGCCAGGATTTCGAGCGAGAAGTCGTTGAGATATCGTTTCTGTTTTGCGTGGGACGTGGACATCTACCAACACGAATCAAAACAGGGTACAGAAATCCGTGGACCAAACGGTTAAGGGGATTTGTCTGAATTTCGATGCGGCATGTCAACCGCGCACGCGTCACTCCCAGTTCAGTCACACCGATTTCGTATATTTCACCGAATCTAATTCACGTCGATCCCCTCCGTTCGATTTTTCTCGCTCGAATAACGCGACGGAAAGGAAATTACCTCCCTTCCCCTAAATTGCTATGGACCAATTTATTTCTTTTTCCACCTTGTTTTGAAGGAAATCTGTTCGCAGGATGAAATTCATTTACGTGGAGATTGAAATTTCTTTATCATATCGCTACAAAAGAATGTTTGTCATTTGGACATTCCAATCTTCATACAAGAATAATTACAAGTTTTACCTCTTATCTCGATTTGTATATGTGTACTGCTAAATGAAATTTTTTATCGCCATACATATTCCTTTTAATTCATGGTTTTTGTTTCACCATGGGATCTGTATTCTTGTTCGATCTCGTTAACTTAATCCGGCTCATCAACGAAGAAGGAGCGAACATGCGCTACGGACATTGATCTTCCTATTCGATCGATTAAGTAACACCAGTTCTGAGCTCCTGAGATAACCAGCCTGCTATTACCACCTCCTAGCCATTTGATATCCCATTTCGATTTCCCGTGACCTTCGTCCAGATGTCTGGCTGCAGGATTTACAGCCACTTTAACTATGCCCTATCTACGTCCATCTGTAACATTGCATAGGTAACGGGAAAAATAAAACTCATATTATAATTCCTTTTTGATAGGGATTACAAAATAGAGAAACATTACTTGGGCCTCTGATAATTAAATGAAATTTTGTATGACGATGTTAACAGTCTTTCAAAACCGAGAAGAATAAAAATACTTGATTAAATAAAAAAAAAATTGTCTCACGAAAATGAATTATTCTCTCGTATATTGATTCAAAGAATTCGTTTGCAATCGCAATTATCAGATTCCGAAGTTTCACTTCACGGATCTACATCCATTATATCGCCGGTTGATTAAAACTTCTGTTTGATTTGGACTTGTTTGCTTCACGGGGAGAATACTGTTGCGTTTTTCCGTTACGGATCGACATCTCGTATCCGGCGAGAAGGAGCCCGCGACGCGAGCGCGAGAATTATGGAAACGTCGTTAGGCTGTTTGTTCCTGGTCGTACGCGCCGGGAATGTATACGCACCGCGGGCTTAATTAAAGACACCGCCTTGCGTCATCGAGTTTAATCAGTGAGGCTGTGTTCGCCCTGGAAAAGGTGCAGATAATGCTATGCAAAGTAGGTAATAAAGTGTCGCAACATTTCCCCTGGGTGACGTGAGAATTAAATGAGACTTAAGTGAAAATTCCTAATTAACCGTAAATATTCTAACACAATAAAACCGAATATTCGAATGATAAACTCATTTGAACAAGTGAATTCTTGATAACCAATTTGTAAAGGTATTAACTATATATTGCTATTTTCTTGACGCAGCATCTAAGATATCTTTTATAAGAGCTCCTATTTGAGAATAAATTTCGAGGCTACTGCCGGACGGTAACTTGAATTCTAAGACATCGCTCGTTATCCGGACAGAAATTTCGCTAATTATCGCGTGTCCGTTAATGAAGCTTGCCATTCAGCGGATAGGACACCGCGCGTATAATTCAACTCCCGCGTTCCCCTCTCGTCTCTCGATGGAGGACTTAATCAAAACACGAGCGTCTAATTATGTCGGCTCTCCTTACGAGAGGCTGCAAACTCGAGTGAAACGCGGGGAACATCGACGAGCAGCATTCTGCCCTACCTTGAAAGGGAACGCGAAACGGAGACGAACTAACGGGAAACGAGAGTTAAGACGAAACGCTGAAGAGATCTGGAAACTGAATTAATCCTTTGACTAGATTGGCGTCCGACACATGTTGTCTTCCTGATACTGTTGACGCCTATTAAAGTCCGACGCTGTTGATGCCAATTGACGTCCAAATAAAATTTGGAAAAATTTTGCCGTACCCAGTGGACGTCGTGAGTAAAATCGTACCGTACCTTACGGCCTGTACTTGCCAAAGTCTGCCGTAGTCAAAGGGTTAAGGATGCAAGAGAAAGAGAAAGAGAGGGAGAGGACGGAGGAGGTTTGGTGACGTGGAGAAGGAGAAAGGCGGAAAGAGACGTAATTGGAGTCCGCGGGCACGGATAAAGCTTCGCCTCCCTTTGGTTCTGCCAGGTTTTGGCTCTGAAATTAAGAGAAACTTCTTTTAACTCGAGCAACAATTGTCTCGATTGTTCTAACGGTGCCCAAACGCGCGGAACGATGAGCCACGAATATTAGCCATGAAACTGAAAATTACTCAAAAAATCTATTACGAATTTTATCATAACAAAAGACCTGATGCTTTTGTCATGTCATACAGTAGTAGATATATTGAAACTTACTGATCTATTATTTATCTGAAGTTTTATGTCCCAAGGCTTCGATACCTTCGAACTTAGAATAAGAATCAGAACTTGATCTTTTTTATGATGTCTTCTGTAAAAATCGCAATGTTATTCGAAATCTTAGATTTTAAACTTTAACTACAGTTTATGAAGAAATTAAATTAATCAGTAGTTATTAGAATCCGAGGGTTGAATAACACAAATCCGGTTAATTAATCGGCGATGCCTCGTTATCAACCTGCGAGCAATTCTCTCGGTAATTGCAGCGACTCGAGAAGCTTCGAGTGACCTATTTTCCTCGTACACAAGTTGCGTTACGTGAGTTGTAGAATCAGGATGTGGATAAATTTTGGGATGCTAGTTGGATTTATTATCAGAAAGCATGCAGTACGGAATTGTATCCTGATCAACGAAATTGAATCTGCTTAAAGTGCCATTGCTTTTATAATTTGATAGAGTTCTGCAAGAGAAATAAAATTTATTGTAAAATGAATGTGTCTATATAGAATCTCATAACTTTTACGTTTGAGGAATCATAAGACTTGGCTACATTTTTTGCATAAAGCCCTGTTAATGGGATTTCACTTTCCAATAAGGAAGGAGTATGGAGCCAGGGCAAGGTACATTAAATCTGTTTCCTTCCGACACGATGTTCGGAACAAAGAATCCGATTAGTCTCCCCGGCAATCTCTTTAAGAACTTTGAAAATCCTGTTAAAGAAAGTTCTCTCCCTCCAGGCGCGACACAGCCGAGAAGTATCAATTCTAGGCTACATGCTAACCATTCGCTGTTAGTTTTGATACCTCTTCGAACTCGCAATTTGTTTCACGATTTCATCCCTGCGATCTCTATCTCAATTTGCAGCTAAAACTAGCTTCGCGTTTCGCACGTCCTTTCAGAGATGAAACTCATTTAGCATTGCTTCTGACACGTCTCGTTCGTAGAAAGTTCGTAACTCCTATAAGTGTTCAGGATTGAGATACGGCCAACTGTCGTGTACATTTTTTTAATCGAATTAATACGTAGGCTAAAAGAAGCATTACAGATATTAAATTCTTGGATTTCAGTCTGAAAAAAATAAGAGCGTCAGAAATGTTTTTAATAATTAATATAATTTTGACGGAAAAAAAGATAGATGAGATTATATGAATAAATAAGTAGTATGAACAGTTAATGGTCAGCCAAAATCGTTCTGATTCCCTTTTTTAATACACAGTACACATACTATATCCAGAGTAATCCTGATATCATTTCTACAAAAAGAAAACGTGTACAATTTCTGAAGGAATCCTTCGGAAATCCATTTAAATCCTTGAACCACGTTGCCGAGTGAGAAGTAGGGATCGCATTACGTGAGAGCAGCGAGCGGTAATCGCATCGTCATTAGTTGCTCCACGAGGAACGTTAACCGACGGAACGTCTTCTGCGGGAAACAAAAGGAAGAAGGAAATAAAAAGAGGGAATAGAAATGCAACGGCGCAACGGCTTATGAAACTGCAATATCTACTGGCGACGTCTGCGCGAACGTTTTCGCAGATATCCACGTCGTTGTCGGAGAGCCCTTTTCATCTCCTCTTAATTCCATCTTCCCCCTTTGCGTTTTTCTACCCCCCTGTCTTATCTCCCTTGTAATTTTGTTATTTTATCTCTTCTCCTCCTGTCTCTTTACTTATCCGACATACGTATTATCTTTATCTTTGCCCCCGTCCATTGTTTACCTTATAATATTCTTATTTCTTAAAATAATTCGAATTTAAATTACATCAGTGATATTATTTTATCAAAGAAAGAGATTTTTGAACTTCTATAAGACAAGAGATATTACGGTCGCTTGGCTGAACGAAAAAGTGGTTAACAGGGACAATGGTTTGGCTTTAAATTAATATGCAAAAACATAGAAACTATGAAAATTAAGAATTCCTTCTACAACAAAGGGCAATGAAAATTCATGTTGAACTTGGATCATTAAAGTGAAAACTTTGAAAAGCTTCTATTCGTGGAAAAGCGATCGTCAAACTCTTTAGGATTGGAACTGCGAGTGGAATGTTTGCAATTAACATTTCACCGAACCTCCGATAGCGATTAATATTCTCGTTGGCAGTTCTACGAATTCCTCGCGGCGTAATAAGCGCTGGCCCGATAATTGTTGTTTCCTGTGGTTCGGCGCGACGTTCCAATTCACGCGTTACCTGCGTTCGGAAGCACACGCGCGCCGCGGCGCACTGAAAAGTTCATCATGCGAGCCCGGTAAATTACAGTTACCGGGAAGTGCGCGAAGCACATCCGAGCGAGCACATCCAATTTGTTAACACAGTTAATTCTTAGTTAACTGGCCGATTCTATCTTCACTTTTTCACAGATGCTGTTAATTAACGCGGATCTACATCTACAGTAACCTCCGCATTTACCCTGTTTACAATTTAGAACTTACTACATTAAAAGTGTAAAATGAAAACGAACCTGTATAATAAAGTCTTTGCAGAATGTCGGTACTACTCTGGGAACATTATTAATACAGAGGCAACACATGTAACAAAGGCACCATTCGTATTTTTTTTATATCATTTCTTTTATTTTTTCTATATCATACATGTCTAACAAAACACAAAGGTATATTAATACATCGTGTTCCACAACTGTA
>SHCU01000400.1:35055-54616 GCA_004307685.1 Ceratina australensis
ATTTTTCATGGTATATTTCCATGAATGTGTTTCCTTGATACTGACTCGTGACATTGTTGTTATCGCGGATATTTTGTTCCTCTACGTGTTTATTTAAACATTATTGCTTCGTTCTAAAGAAATTCGGCCAACTACATGCAGCAGGTTTTGCGAATCGGCAAAACAATTAAATCAATCCCGCTGGATCCCGAAACGGATGAGACCTCCTCGAGAAATCCTCGATCATCCACTCTGCAGAGTCGTCTCACGCTCAAAGACGATGCGGTGAAGGAGAAGCAAGAGGGTCGAACTCGGGGCACGATCCGCTTCGAAGCCGGACGCTCGTTTCGTTCTCCTCGATGCGAGAGAACCCCGGCTTTGGCACCGGCCACGTTCGATCCGTTCCCTACGCGAGTCGACTTTGATTTTGAAAAATGCAACGAGTGGAAACAGTGGGTGAAGAGGAACGAAACGAGGCTCGCCCTCGTTCTCTGTTTATGCGCGATCAAATAAGAAACCAGCTCGGCAAATTGAATTTCCCATTTGCGGTCAGAAGTGGAATAAGGGTTTGTGTAGTTTTCTCTCCACTTTTCTTCCACCGAGCGAACAGATGGGGACACAACTTTTTCACTTGCCTTTTGCCTAAACCTCCGCTTTGTCGATCATCTATTATCAGGTGTTTGTTTTTCTGCTTCACCTTTCATGAACGTTCAATATTTTCCCATTCATTTCTCTCGAAGTGGAGGAAGAAAAAAGGAGGAACGTATAAAGGTTGCAATGAGTCTTTGTTCGTTCCTGCCTTTCCTTTTGGCTCAATGATTTTTAATACCCACGGCAATTTCTATTTAAATTATTTTACTTATTTGCAATTCTACACGAGTGGATCACTGAAGTCATTATCCTGGCGATGTCCGGAAGACGCGACCGTCGATAAGCCTCTCACCAAAGAGGCCTCTTGTCACAGCTTTTTGCTCCCTTACAATCGATATCGTAGCTGCAGTCGACTGACAACGGTGTAACGCTCTTCACGTAGTACTTGGTATTGGCAGATAGGGCGAGAGGAAGTTTAGAATAATATGAGATCAAATAGTAAAAACTGATACATTTCTACATGCAAGTATCTTTAATGTTTTAATTTCGAAAAAAATGCTATTAATGCGTTAAGTCAGTTTAGCCTTTTTAGTAATATTAATTAAAATTCTCTTTTGTAACAACTAATTATAAGCTTGATATACTCTGGGATACGTGTTTGAGAATGTTCGAAAGAGAAGTATCGGACGACGACAGTTGTTCATTATACGCTTTTATAATTACCTGGCGAGTAGAGATACCGTATGTTTGAAGTAGCGAGAATGGTTTATGAGGCAAGATTTATCGTGAAACATTACACGTATATTACCTGCTCTTGTTCACGGTAAATTTTTTGTCAAAGAAGCGGTAACTGCGGCAGAAAAACGTTAAAATTCTAGTTATTACCTCGTTTTAAGCGCTTTAAGAATTTTTTTATGAGCTGGCTTCAATGAAACGCGGGTATTTAAAAGCGACGAGTTAAGGGTCATAACGTAGAAGGAAATGATGCGATCGAGTTGAGGGGATGCGACGCGACGTTCCGTGACACCGCTTTAAAGCGAAATTAAATCCCATCGCATATAATTTTGATGCAATAGACTTACTGTTAGCAAGTAAGATTTCTTGACATTAACTGAACGGAAACAGATAAACTATCCAAACGATAACAGTCGAGTTAAAGTAGCAGATCAGCAACAGTAAAAACAAGATAAAGTTCGAATGCATTTCAATTTTAATAAAAGTGTTTTGGGATACAGAATAAAAATGTTTAATACTATTTAATTGTATGTTACAGGTGCAACAGGACTAAAGAACATGAAAATCAACGTGCCAGCCATGGTGCGATCTGGTGACACGGTGACACTTTCCTGTCACTACGATTTAGAGGGGCTACCATTGTATACGATACAATGGTACCTCGAAGAGGCAGAATTCTATCGATACCTACCGGAGCGAGATCCGCCCTATAGCACGTTCAATATCGATGGGGTGCACGTGAACGTATGTATTTTATCAGAGAAAATATTTACAAAAATTTTGGGTCAAATCCTTTGATGACTTAGAGTATCAAATAATTTTTACAAAGTTTTGAGAAGTTTTGAAAATGAATGTTGAGAAGATATTTGAAAATCCTCATTGACAAGCCTCGATCTTCGTCTGTTCGACAGGTTTCCAAATCGAATGCGTTCGACGTGACGCTGGTCGACGTATCGAGGAAGCTGACGGGGGTGTACAAATGCGAAGTGTCGGCAGGCAGCCCGACGTATCACACGCTAATCGAGAGGTCCACCATGGAAGTGGTAGGTGAGTAGAGGACTCCAGAATTGAAAACATTTTACGGGGGAAGGAAGTAATCTCTTTCGCTACTGAACTTGCGTGCTGCACTCCGTAATTCAGTGCACGTTCACTGCCTCCACTCCTACGTGCGATCCATTTTCCATCCGGATTTGCTGAGAGCTTCAGAAAAGAATGAGATTCAACATTCTGTTACGGCTATAAGAAAATTTTCTACAATTATTTATTTATTTCCTAACATTCTTATAAAGATTCTTGATGATCTGTTTCTTACAGTTACAGTGGTAGAAAATTTGTGTAATAAATTAGATGATTTTAGTTGAAATCGTATGGATTAGGTGCTTATTTAAATTCAACTGGAACGCTTGTAACTAGTTTAATATTAGCAAATTAATCAGGGTACTTGATTATTAAGTTTTCCAACTACTTTGTATCAGATGCGCCAAAAACGGATCCAACGATCGATGTTCAGAAGGAGAGGATCTCGATGGGTGAGCTGCTTCAGGCGAATTGCACCACAGGCAACTCGAGGCCCGCCTCCGCAATTACATGGAAGCTGAATGGGGATCCCGTAAGTAGTATATTGCTCTTAGACCTTACCTTACCAATAAACGTCCTCCATCCGTAGCTACACGATCTCGCTGGATGATTAACGTTCAACGAAGTACCACTCCTTCTCTCTTTCCCGCAGTCCTTCTTCATTATTCCTTGGCCCGTTTCATTTGCCTCAAAAATTTCTTCTACATACAATAACTGTGTTCATTCAAATAATTTTAAATAAAAAATTCATTTATATTTGACATATTGTTTTGACGTTTGTCAAAGGTGATAATAAATGAATTAAGGATTAATGTTATAATTCGTGCGAAGCAAGTCGTGATGCAGATGCTAATATCGGTAGATCGGATGGGAATTAGGTGTCCAAGGAAAATTTATATTGCTGAACTTAAACAATGGAGGAACGAACGATACGTAATGATTGTCGTCTACCCGGTCACGGCGTCCGTAGAACTCGTCGAATGACCTTATCCGGGAATTTAATGGGCAACGTTTGTCTCTCCCGAGGAATCTTTTCAGTTTGGACCTTGAAGATCGTTATCGAAGATTCGAGCTTGGAATTTGATACCCAGAGGAATTCGCTTTAGTAGAAATGCTGCTAAGAAGAGTGATCAACTGTTTACATTAAGAATGATAAATTGCCAACGAAACTCGGAATCGTATTTATTTGTTTTAACGTAAGTTTTAGAAATAGCAGGAAACATAAATACCATCTGTATCTGATAATCCTGTTTATAAAATTGTGAAAAATGTAAGAGGATAGATAATAATCGGAATTTAATCGGTCGTCATGATCCAGATCATTATAATCGATCGGAAACACGTTCAGTCATGGTTGGGCAGCGATTTAATGGAATAATTTGGTTGATTTAACAAATATCGCGGAGTAATGATTTATTCGAGGCATCGGTGCGCGACCAGTACCCACTCCTTCACTCAGACCCATTACAAGCCCTCGGCAGTACTGATTGTTCGCAGTTGTATCTCAATCGAATCTCGATAAATTCCCGCCACGCTGCACCGTGGAGCCTCGCCTCGTTATTGAATTGTGAAATGACCAGATATATCCATACACACTCGCAACAGTCTCTGCTGATTGGAAAACAAAACGGGCACGAAGCGACCGAGGAACGAGATAAATGAAATACTGATTTATTACCATGCATTGAAGAATTGTATTAATGTAATCTCAAAAGAAAACTAATCTTTTCATGAAAAAATAAAAAGCTGGGCAACTTCTACATGTCTGGTCAATATAACATTCAATAAAATATCCTCTTCGTATTAACAACATTTTTTTTGAAAATTGATTTTAAACAGAAGAGCATAACTTGTACTCCTTCAATAAGGAAAATGAGGCAAAGAGAAAATTATTAAGCTGTATAACAACCTCCATAACTTACTTCGTTCGCCTTCGATTCTACGAGACGAAATAAATAAATATTTCTAATAAAACAAAATTGAAGAGTAAATATTGTATCAACTCTTCTGAAGGAAGTTAAAGATGGTATCGAGTAGGGTGGGGTTTGTCGACGAAGGAGCTGAAGGGAGATGAAAATGGATGTTGCGCAAGAGGAGTAAGCAGCAAGAACACGTTTAAATGTGTTCGAGTCCCGACGAAAGTTCGCGATTGAAGCTCTCGATGAGATCCTTAGTCGAGACTTTACCAACGGTTTAAATGGACCGCGATGTCGCGAGGAAAAGAATATCGATATTATTTGCTCGTCTCAAGTCGGACTTTCTTGTTAGCCTCTGGTTTACCTTTCCCATTCTCACTCGTTTTGTAACAGGCATGTTATCCTTTACTTGTTGTTTCGACATATCCGCTTACTGTCTGCATTTTAATCTTTGCCTTAACGATGATTGTAGCTTAAGTGGTGAGTCTTATACAAATATTGTAAAATCCACCAATTTTTATGAATTCTTGTTAGGTGATAATACGTTTAACAGGGTGTCTTCTTTTTGACTTAATTACTTCTTAACCTTACTTGAAACTTTTTGAGCAATTATTAATAATCAAGTATTTTTCGTTCATCGATCAAAATGCATTAAATTGTTTGATCAATTTTTCATACTTATCATTTCGCGACACGCTGCTTCATAATTCATCATACCGATAAATTCCCCTCCAATCGACTCGCTTTCAAACAAACACTCTCGCAGAGTAGATAGTTGATTCTCTGCCAAGCCAAGGAGTAGGACGCTTTCCACCGATCCGGGATCAACTCCTCGCTCATATTTCGTCACGGTCGATTCTTCCGGCTTGGTTGTCACGATTCTTCCAGCCGCGATCCGACGTCAAATATCGACGAATCGTCCGCTACAAATCTTCGCCGCGGTCCGAGGTACAACACCGGAAGACCGTAAATTCGGGACATCGGAAGGAGGGACGAAGATCATTTTCCGGTAGCTGGACCATCGGAAAGGTATTATCCTTTGGGGGTGTCCGTGTCACGGATTTGTCGGGCTTGCGAATCGAAATCCGAGGGGGACGTCGCTCACTGGAGACTTCTTCCGTGCGGGCGTCGCGCGGCATCGAACAGAAAACCGATAAACGCTTCATCCACCCCCGCGATCTTGTGCACGAGGTCCTGTCATTCCACGATTCGATCTTTGTAAACGTTGCAATTTTCAAGGATGATACGTGCTACCAAGTTTCGAGTCATCGAAGCGGAAACTCGTTCAGAGCGGGAGGATAAAACATTTTCTTCTTTTTCTGGGTGGTCGAACTCCATTTAGTTTTTAGTGATCATAATTCTTTTTTTCAGGGATATTATTTTTAGTACTCATTTCAATTTCTCAGCCTTGCAAGATACAAATGGTTTTCAAATTTAGTATTTATCCATACACAACTGGCTTTCATCTGATAAAAACATTTTCCAACAGACTAATTTAATCACTTCATAAATTAACTTTTGGCAGTAATATTGTTTTTTTTTATGTGGACACGAAGCCATCACTACTTTCGCATTCATCCAATATTCTAAACATCGCTGCGAAAATTTTTGTAGAAAATACGGTTTTCCACGGTTAGCCGGATCGCGTGAACCTTACGAGTGTTTCATCGCGTTTTTCTCTGCGTGGAATTCCGCGTAAATGCTGTAAATTCAACGAGTTTTATCGTTTTCTCCGAATTCCTTGTGTCTCCGTCGTTTATCATCTTTCCTGCGTCAGCGTAACCGTGCCGGCTTCATACGAAATTCCAGCTGCGAAACCTGTGAGCGCAGAATTTAGGTCGCGCGTTCTTTGCACGGGGATAAACGGAACCCGACAGCTCTTGCTTATTTCGGCTTTTGAGAAATTTTTCCATGCGCACCGAGTACAACTTCGAAACCGGCCGAAATAGGATTGGAACTTTGCAAATTTTTTGCTGCCCTTGTTAGGAAACTTAGATTATGGTTCAAGCATAACACTAATCCTGCTTTCAAATTACTTCCATTCGCACAGTATGTTTTATTTGTTACCAGCTGAAATGTTCGATGTTATACTGATAAAAGAGTTTAAATAAAAATGAGTGTTGTAGCTCTTGTCTCTATAAACCAGAGTTGGATTTAATCCCTGATCCCTGATTTCTTCAAAGATTCAAAATGACTCAAGCACAGCATAATTACAATACTTATCATCTTTCTTGCTGTACGTATGATATAAACATTTAAACCATTTCTTCGTGCATACGAATATTTTTACAGATCGCAAACGACAGCATGATATACAGAACCAGATACTTGGCCATACCTCAAGACGATGACTCGTACGTATCGAAATCGACCATCGACTTCAAAGTGGCGGAAGACATGTTCCGGAACGGCCGATTGCACCTGCAATGCATCGCTTCTATAGCGAACGTCTACAGGAAGTCCGTTGACATCGAAATTACCGAGGATACACCGCGCATTGCTTCCATCAAAGGGGAATCACCGCAGCAAGGACGTGAGTGCAGCTTCTTTTATTTATACCTTGTTGTAACCTCCTTCTGATACACAAGATAATTCTCTGCATGTAGCGTAGGAGTCATGCGACGCAGGATCAAGTCATGTATCTCAGGAGGATTTTCAAAAATTGTTTTTGAGTTCCTTACGGGTTCTGTTTCATTTAATTTATTTTTATTTTTTTCTTGTAGTGAATCGAAGATAGAAGATATAATAAAACATAAATTCTGTTGCTATGGTTAGGGTTGCCGTAATGGTCGAACTTTGGTACGAGGTTTTTAATAAGAGTAGTATTAGTTATAAATTGTATTAGTAATTCCTTTAAGAAATGCCCCAAACCTTCTATTAAATCTAACGGTGTTCGAATTCTTCTACTTCATCGCGAGGAAGTGTCGCAGGAAGCAGAAAAAGGAAACGTTATTCAATCCCCCGAGGCATTTATCGATTTCGTGGATCTAAATTGTCTGAGTTCGCGATCGGGAGTCGTCAATGTGAAAAGAGATGACGAGGCGAGATAACCAGTTCCGAAACTACCCTTCGCGCACGTCATTTTCTATATACCTCACGTTTAAATATCCCGAAGAACAGCGGTAAAATTTTCGAATCAAGTCAAATGGAACAAAAGGAAATGTCTTTTAGCTCGGACTCGATCGACCGGATCAACGCTGTTAATTGCGTCGTTCCGATCCAACGAGGCGGACTGGAATAATCGTCGAGATTTTATCTTCTTTCAGTCTCACTAGCTACCGATCTTAGAAATTGAATAGGAGACGCGGGTTATAAAGGGTTATTACAGATGTAACTTGGCAGATGTAACTGCATAAAGAGATTGTGAAGAAACGTAGATTTTCGATAATTATTAAATTGTTACTATCAATCTCAAAATATTGTACAACATTATGTACACATGTTTATTAACGTGAAAATTAATAAGAGGGATTGCAAATGTTTCTGTTTGGAAGAACTGTTGCATGATCTACAGTAAATTATTATTGGTTTTAACGAAAAATGATGAGGATAATAATACAACATTAAATACTGGGGTTGTTTAATGAAGTGCGGGTGCATATCCGAGGTAATGATTACTCGTCTGTTTACGAGTTTTATCTGTTTGAATGCTTTCGATAAACCGATGAATTTATGATAGGTATTATTCTCAATTATTGATGCGTGCCCAGTTTATACATAGACAAAGCAGAAATCGTGCGATCCAAGTAAGAAGTATAAAAGCAAAGACGGTCACAGTTTTCAGAATTATATAGCCGGAAATCAAGCCAGAACGCGCGGAGAGAATCAATCCGGTTTTTCAGCGGCACAAAACAAAGCTCGTTCCTATCCTGCTCGCGATTGATTTCAAAATTCGTTCCTCTATCTCCACGTCTAGCCTACTGGAGCAATCAAACTGGCTCAGCGAGTTTACTATCAAACCGAAATTGTTTCGTTTTGATTGACATTCGAGCTGCGCGTTGCTCGCCGCTATTTAAAGTTAATCGCCTGCGGCAGCGTCGGAGCAAATTCGTCTGGAATTTCTGCTCCGATGTTAGAATAAACCAGAGTATTAAATGCAATTTAGCAATAAAATTTGATTAAGAAAGCTATGTATAGCTGTGGTATGAATACTTTGTTAAGACTGATATCGACCCACAATCAGGGATGTACAAATTTCAGAGCTTAATTACTCTCATTCCTAATGTACAAATATAGATAGACCTCCAAGTACAGACAGCTCGTATCGATCTTGTTGAATACCAAATGCCATAGCGCGCGTATCATATCCATATCGCTATTCGTGAATACATCTCGAACGTTGGGGGAATCGTTACGCCAAGATATACAACATTACACCGATAGTGGGAATACCCACATAAAATGAATTTTCAAGATCCAACGCGCATTCCATCCTTAATATCATTATCAAAGATTCAAGTAGGGAAAGCATTAATTCGCTGAAAAAAATCCCCGAATACTCTCGCTCGAATTATAAATATCCACCCGATTAGCTGCGAGAAAGGTCCGCTCGCTTTCTTATTAGCGTGCAAGTTATACGGGACGAGCAGAATAAATTACCATATTTCCATTTTACCCATTTCTCATTCGAAATCCTTTACCTCGAAGCTGCTCGTAATTCAGTAGCAAAAGAAAAACTCCCGCCGGACGGAGCTTATGTACGTTACCGAGTTACTAATCGAACCAGCCAGCTCACCCCCTTCCTTAACCCTTTCGCACTTTTTTATCACGCCCCTGGTTTCTCCGTCTTTTATCCCCCGCTCTATCTACATCGTTCTCTCCGCCCCGACTTCAGAACACCGGTCCAAGAAAAATGTCCCTGAAATCGACGCGAACAAGTTTGAAAAAGAAGTTGTACATCGTGGAATTTTACATGAGCATCGCCTATTAGAGATTCCTATTCGAGAACTTTGTCGGCATTTATTTGTAAGGGTCAAACATTAATTTCAGCTGAAAGCGTCGATTTCACGGCTATTTTTCTTGGACTACACAGAGGCACTTTCCTTACGTTTCCCTGATGCCCTCGAAAGTGCAGCCGGCAACCCGCCTCGCATTGATAATGCCCCGACTGTATTCTGGTATGCGATAAACGAACCGTGCTCCAGGGAGAATTTCGTCTATTGGATATAGAGGAGAAAATAAACGCGCGTCAAGGGCTCCTGAGGGTGTGGCAAGGGAGTTGGCTGAAAGTATCCGGCGAGTCTGAGAAACGAGATCGGGATGGATTCGTTACGATGCAGGGATGAATATTAACAAGGTGCCAACTATTCGTCTTCGATTCGAGTTTACGGCTTCCGTTCGTAACTTCTATCTCAACGTCTCTTCTTTAATGAGTTCAATGCATAGATTTATTACTTAGATTTATTACTGTTTTGGAATTTTCGCCAGCAATCATTACCGCAAGCCAGACGTACTTTTTATTGATTCATCTTTCATAACTGCTTTGAATGCAATAAGTAAAATATGCGATAATGCAGTTTATTGTTGAATCAAATTTTCAGTTATAGCCACTATAATCTTTTGTTAAGGAAATCCTTCATGTTTATAAATGAGACCGTAACATTTCTACATTCCCAATTTGGTCATTTATGAGCCTGCAATAAATAGCATCGAGGCAATTGGTAATTTTATCTTTTCACTCGGTCATTCCAATTAATGCTTCCGAATTCTATTTCCATTAACTGATTCGCATGGCCGAATTGCATCTCTGCGCGTTTTTTATTCGGAAAATGAGAAACACAATAAATTTCGGAACGTTATTATGTCATGATTCGTACGCATGAATGAGCATTGACGATAGCAAGGGGAAGTCGAAGGTTCGGACTAAAGGGATGGGGAGACTGCGAAAGCGAAGGCAGATGCTCTGTTGGTAAAAGTAATTCGCTAATGGCATCGCGATGTGAGGAAATGCAATGTGTGCTATTCTTCAACGTGCTGATACCTTTTGGGGAAACCAGCCGGTCTATCACTCTATCATGTATTCAGGATTGGTATTCGTAATGCTCCAATGGAGGTATCTGTTATTCGAAATTGCAATGAATCGTGAGTCTCGAGACCAGGCGTTGTTCTTAGATATCGACTAAGTATTATAATTAAAACGTTATTTCTTTCAATCAAGCTGATTAAATAGTTTTAATTCTCACTTGATCAAACCTGAATAAAAAATCAAATAATAATTGCTAGATCTTCAAGTGAATTAAATATTTGATCATATATCTGTAACTCTGTACACCACGCGAATGAAGGCTTGTTACCAATGTAGGAGCTCGGCGTGCATTTATCTTCCGCCCTGATAACATTTCTACCCCCGAGCGGGCAAGATCAGCCATTAATTAGAGAAAGGAAGCGGAATGCACCCCGGATCTTGTTAACAGCCTTGTAAGACTGATATCCACCGGATTTATATTAATTACCCTAACAAACAAACCCGAGGTAATATTCGGTAAAAATATGAAAACGTCATAGCGTGTTCAGTTTTGCTGTCACTGTGGAACTCGATGAAATCCTCGGAGTGTGGGTGGATGAAAGTAAAATATTTTGAGGGAATATTGTAAACTGTCAGAGGCGTCGGAAAGTCACAGATTTCTGCAATATTTCACACCAGATTTCTCTCAAGACTAACGTCAGACAAGCGCGAGGATGAATGTTCGTGATTACGTACCGCTATTACGTGTACCTACAAGAATACTGTGATTCATGCTCTTGCCACTGTAAATGGCTCGCTTACTCACGTGTGATAAACGACCAATTCAATTTAATACCTTTTTTCGTTTTCGTTTACTTTTTTTGTAATTATGCTGCAAGAGATTTCATAGCTTGCGAAGTTAGTATTTAATTAATTAATTACTTTCTATCATAAGGCTTATTACTTTTTTTAAACTTGTCTCTCGAAGGGAAGGCAAGAGCTGGTTGGAAGGAATGATTGCCCCAAGCTGTACGTAGATCGCCGGCGAACATTAGCGCGCAGAAAAGATTAAAAAAAAATTTGTAATTTTATCGAGCCGCCCACGGCACTCTGGATCGATGAAGCCTCACATTTTCGCACGTATCACTCACACTTTTCTCCATACTTGCTACGTTCCTCACACTTTTTTCTCTCGTTCGTTCAGCCTCGATTGGCGCGGAGATCGCATGACCCTTTTTCAATTTTAATCCCATGCAGATTCCTTTTTTCAATTTTAATCCCCGACCCAATAGGCAATCCGGTAGGAGAAGGCGAGTTATTGCGATCCTTTTGACGAGGTCTTGCGATCCAGCGCGACAAACCGCTGCGCCGCCGCGCTGCGAAATTGTCTTCATTACGCGGCTACCGTAAAATTCCGTGCATATTCAACTCGAATTCTTAATGAAAGCGGGAAAGAAACGGGTTATCGGAGATTCGAAATATTATAAGAATTATAATTACAACCGGTGTGAAATTCTACTCCATAAAAATTTCATTATTAACCAGCTCTGTTTTGGACAAGTATATTAGTGATAAAGAAATTGCATATTCAGTGCAATGACAAATATACTTGTCATTCGTAAGGTTGTTACAATTTTAATGAAAATTAAAATATGTATATTCCTAAACTCGAAGATGTTTGGAACATTTGGAGGATAAGAGAAAATGGAAGGGTCAAATAAAATATTTCTACTACGTTTCCTGGAATCGGTATCTAAAATTGGAAGATCTTGGAAAAACAACTTTTATCCTGAGGCAAGAAAATGGAATAAAGAAAATGTGATGGAATTGTTGAAAGGTTCGCAGAGATAGTCGCAAATCCAGATTAATATGAACGTTTTCGGAAAAATTGTTTCGCGTCGAAAGAGCGGTTACATCTGCCGGGCTATGGAAATTGTTATCAACAGGGAAGAGGACGCGGAACAACAGAAACGTCACGTCGTACACAGGTCAAATCGGGTGGAGGCGTAGAAACGACAGGACGTTGATGGACACGAGTCACCCCTTGTCCCCGTCTCTGTCACGTTTCTCCTTGTCTCACCCGGGTTTCGAGCCTGCGGCTGCAATCATCCAGAATCACGTGCCGCTGCGTTTCTCCGATTCGAATTCATTCGAACGAGCATCGTGCGTGATGCATCGATTAGTCAACTAGCCAGCACCTCGTACAATACTGCTGTATTTACGATTGAATGCGTTCTGACACCCTGAAACGATATATCTATCTAACCGTTGAACATTCTACGTAATCCAATCCAATTTATTATGGAAAGAATTTGAGAAGATACGATCGGCTTATTAAGACACGATCGGGGTTCAAAATTAACCGTAATCTTGTTAAACAGCTTCCATAGTCTTCTTTCACCCAGGCTAAATCGTATCCAACTATACCCAAGAAAACCAAATGAAATTATTAAATTCATTAAACTGGTTAGAAAATCTTATACGCCTTGCCAGCAGTTTTTTTAATTAACTCTGCGGAGAGAAAATGAGCGAATTAAGAAAAAAACAAAGTGATACAGGGATAATAATACGGACTGCGATGTCCGGAGCAGACGAGACGATGAACAAGAAGCTGTAGGGTCTCTAACGAGATTTCGCGAAGAGGGTTTCGACGTAATAACTCGCATCGACCGGCAACCGTCCAAGTTTCTACGGTCGACCGGTTCCGAATTTAATAAAAACTCTAAACGATTATGTCCTGTTAAATAGAATCAGGTTAACGTCAACTGTTCCTGAGTTGACGTGCACCAAATTGCTATTCCCCCTTCCTCCGCATCACGAAGAACGTTCATCTGATAAAAATTCGATTCATTTACATATATACGTTTAAATATAATTTATTTAAATCGAGAAACGAGATGTTTCCAATTTTTATTGATAACTCCAATTTTATTCGGGATTTCGACGAAACTTTGTGCTTATTGCGGAGCGAGCGGAGCCTTCTAAGATCCGGGGTGCGTATAATGTAACGATAATCGCACGCCGCGCACTAAGTTCTCGGTAATAACGTCGATTGTAATAATGTGCATTTGTGTGTAAACGATACCCGGGCCGGCGGAATAATTATTAATAGGCCGTATCTGCTGAGAGAAAAGCGCGTGCAATTTAAATAGTTCTAACTCTCGTTTCATTGAGCTCCATGAATTCCAATCACCGCTAATGAACTCCCATTCAAACTAATTCGAGCTGCAAACGAGCTGATTCCAACTAACCAAGCATAGGTGGCAAATTAAAATACACAAATAAGTCGTATGATTGTTTTCATGAATTATATTCCGAACTGGGGAGGATTAATTTGAAGTGAAATAGTACAGACATGGATTAAAAATTAATTGTATTAATTGCGTTATTTGAAATACTATTTATTACAAGAAATTGATATAAATCGAAGTATTTCAAATATTTCTAAATAATATAAAGAAAAGACTTTTAAAGGAAAGACTAGAGATACTCTATGATACGAACTAAATATATTCTATACTATATTTAGTTTTTATTATCTACTTTATCGTGTCATCTCTCTAAAAATACAACAATCAATCGAGTTATTGAAAATTCCGATAGAGTACTTGGCTAAATTGTTCTTATCATAGGGAACGTTCCCCTGGGAGTAAACTAGGGTAGGTAATTTGGTTTTTCCGCGAGCTGGCTGGCTGGCTGGCTCGTTCGCTGTGTTGCGCCTGTGGCTGTCTCTTCCCTTTTTGTTCGTGGAAAATTTAATCGTCACGACCGCCGTTGCCTCTAATGCAATTTCTCCACCCTGGCGAGAATCTTCGTAAGACAAACTGCGACTTAAAAACGGTCCGGCAATAACGTGGATCCTGTGCCAGATCATTTCCTATGTAGGGAAAGAAACAGTTTTAGCAAACTTTCTGCGAACGGGGAATATTTAAATCCAGAAAAATTGATTTGACAGCTTGATAATTAGCATTCATTTCGTGCATTTTCAATGTACGGGAGTTAAATAAAATAAACTGAAGAGATGAAGTTTCTTAACAAATTCTTTTCATCGTTTCAATAATTTGACCGGTAGGAACGGATTGTTCAAAATGGTACTTATAAACTTACATCATTCGTTCAGCGGAAGATTAAATCCGTAACAGAGTAAAAATCCGCGAAGACTCTTCACCCAACAGGGCCGAATATTGGCTGAGCACTTTGAGCAGAAAATTCGAACGTTTTAACAAGCTCGAGAACATTTATACACCGACGCCAATTGACCCGTGAAACCTAATTGGTTTTTTTAAGCTAGTGCCTTGATCATAGTTCAACCGTAACGATTGCATACTGTACATTATGTTTCACAAATAAATTTCAATGCTTCAAGAGACATATTCGCAATCTAAATAAATATTAGAGCAAGAAAAACTGATCTATAAACGTGGTACGTCGTCTTCACAGAAGGTATACTGTCTGAAATTGACATTCATTTATGAAGCACTTTGTACAATAGTAACGCAATAATTAAAAAACGATCCGGTAGAGTCCGAAAGGGAACCAACCTCCCCGGGACACACTTCGCTAATAATTTAAGATTAGAGCTTGAAAGCAACAACATTACGGAAACAAAATTCCAGCCGAGCGTACTTGGCAAAGGAAGCTAATTTGGAACCGGCAGGTTTTACACTCTTCTTACTGAGAGTAACGAGCCGACCTCTACTAATTGCTCGACTCCCAAAACAGGAAATTGTTTATGCCTTTCCTTTGATTTTATTCGGTTGTAATTAAGATGAGGCAGACCGTAGAGGGTCCGAAAACGTTTTTGACGGCTTCCTAATTGAAGAGGAAAACCTTTGGTTGGCGACGCGCGGTGATCGTTGACCGATGACACAGTGGCTTCAATGGAACCGCGACAGAGTTTGACTAATACCGCACGTTTCCGGAAGTTCGCCTCAAATGGATTTTCAATACACCCGCTTCGTGCCACACCGCGTTATCAGAAAGTCTTTTCGGGTTAATTAAGTCGTTGTTATTTGAACATCACTATTGTTCTATTTCACTGTAATTTTTAATCATTTTCTATAAGACAAATTATTTTGTATTCAGTTTAAAGGAACATATAAAATCATAAACTGCTAATTCTGTTTATCTTCTATCGCAGCTGGAAATAGCTCTGTTGGACTGAGCTCGACCTGGACTACCTTGACGATTCTCACAACTGCCATGGTGTTCCTGCTCTCTTCATCGATGACGATAACTGCCACCAACAGGTAGCCTGTACGCGTTTATCAGGCTACTGCAACCACTATTTGATTCAATGCAACAACAGAACTAAGAAGAGAGAGAGATAAAAATAAAACATCGTCCATGTAAAACCTAGTAGTCTAGGGCTTCCAAATATGTATGTTACTATGTATGGAGTAGATAGTTCGAATAACAATTGATTTTTATTAAGAATGAACCTGTATGTTGAACATGAGATCCATGATCGAAATACACAGGGCACCCTGTTAAGCAACTGTTTGGAGTAGCCAATTACACGCCCTTCTTTGTAACGACTATGTTATCTTGTTCGTTAACTCGATTTTGGTTTAAAAGGAGGAAAGTCCAAGAGCTTTTAAAACTAACAATTAACTTCAACTTAGAAAGTTTAAATTACATGTTCTTCTGCAATATTGACATTCCAACTTTTGTGTGGTATTTTCGTCGTTAATAAATACTCGTTTCTCGGATAGAATGCGAAAGAACGCACCTTGTGTATTTCTATTATGGGGGTATTAAAACCGGAGCGAAAGAGTATCGATATCAAATGTGTATATTCAGTGAGAGTATTAACCGCTCAGCTGTCATTTCATTTTTCAAGCAACTCAACGCGCGCGTTAGTAAGTACTTTCCAATGGAAAACCTTGTGATAGGGACGAGCGAACAACCAGAGCAACGATGAGTTCTTACGATCCCGTTCGTTTTTCTCGGTCTAGATATCCGACGTGAAGATGGAAAGTCTCGGTGGATCGGGACGCGTGCATATAGTGAAACGCGATTAAACTGATTGTAAGGAAATAGTGAAATAGAAATTGGATCTGTCAGAGAATAAAAGAATGGTATCTCTCTCAAGTTGCAGCCTCCCGCACGCGGTGTACATCCCAGGATTAAAAACGATTGCGTTTATCAGTCGTTCCACCCCAGCTTCATTTTCCATTTGTATCCACGCTGTGATGGTTGTTATTGTTATTGTTGGACTTCTTATACATATACATATACTTCGATAGGCACAGCATGGGACAATGATTCCTGGTCAGCTCTTAAACACCTGGCCAGCAATCATGGTCCCAGGCTATACAGTCCGTTCCCGACAAATTGGCCAGTGAAGATCATTTTCTTTCTCGCTCTGCCCCTCTATCCTGCTACCATGCGCTACATCGTTATTGGCTGCGATGACACTCTCTTTCGATATGGTCGTTGTCATCCCGAGTCATCGGCCGCAGCCAATAACGATGTAGTGCATGGTAGCAGCAGAGGTGGAACACAGTGAGAACTGTTTCCTTGATTGGCCAACTTGTCAGGAACGGACAGTACATACATGTTTCGTTTGTTTGCGTATAAGTATAGCGACCCCAGTGTTCAACGTCAAGAATATATAAACGTACGTACAAGGGTAAACTAATATTATTGTAACTGATAATGAGTGCGGCATTAGCGACGAGCGCCGCTCTATTCAATATCCGCTCCTTTCGAAGTGCCCAACGAAGAACAGGGCACATAAATATCGGTTTGTAATCTGTACAAATTGTAATAAATTACCATGCGAAACGCGATTCGATCAAGCGCGACTTCACTTGTATTTCCTCCCTTAATTCGTTTCAGCAGACGAAAGAAACTATTGTGGGAAAAAAGGTAGGTAAGTGCTCAATACTTTTCCAATTACGATAGTAATCTGATTCCTCTTCGTGATCGTGTGTTATACTTTATTATCATAAAATAGGTACGAATCGTTTCGAGTTGTTCCAAAACTTTCGTATTAAATTCGTGTATTTGTCGCATGAAGGAAACAGGAAACGAGCGACGGGAATGCTGTTATTAAATTCCTCTAACGTGCAGCGTGCATTCTAACAATTATCGGTTTATGTAAATACCACGAGCAGGCACGTTCGCGGCCGGATACCGAATTAAACGATGAATCCAGTAAATTCGATTTAACGACCCTATAAGCCTCTAGCCGGGTCATTCCGCGCGGCACTCTTTCCAAGCCAATTGCCTGTCGAGGCAAACAGTCACATTTCATAATTTCACGCAATTTGCGAGACCGGCTCGACAAAGGATGCGAGCGACGCAAATACAGGTTGTTCAGCTGCAAAGGATCCGATGAAAAATGTATCACAATAAAAGTCAACACGGTTCAATAGATTGTATAATAGTTTGATAATTTTCCGAGTTTCAAAGATCGTATAGATCGCAATAAATATGGTTACTCTTTCACTTGGCCTCATTATATTTTATTCTTTTTGTCAAGCAAACTAATACAAATTAATTTTATAATGAAACTGCAAATAGATTCGACGGAGTAAAGATAATAACTGGAGACACGTTCACGTGTAACTAATCTAGACTAATAATTTGAGCAGAGCTTTATTACTGAGCATGTACTAGGTATGTTCCTCTATAAGTGGCGAATTAATATCTCTTTGGGGGTATTAAAGAGTGTCTGCTTCCCACCTAAGCTCTGGTACGTAGGAGCAACCGTGGAACGAGGTGAAATTTATTACCAACTACTATTAATTATTCTTAGACCTCTATAAATCTCGTTCCAGACAGGATAAAGGACGTTCCGATTCCTGCTTTAATAATTGATTTTAAACTGTGATCGGAGCATGTGATATAAGGTAAAACTGCCACAAAACGATTCTACACAGAAATACATAATAAGGAATTCCAAAGATCTTATTTCATTTAAGTTTTTCAATTTAGAATAAAAGTCAAGCTAAATTATTGAGAAGTTCTGCTCTTCGAGCTTTGAAGCTTCTACATCAGGTTGGATTGTACCGAAAGTAACGAACAATAATTCACCAGTGAATTTACCGTTCTAGTGACACTCGAAATCAAGAAAGACGCGAATCGTTAACGAATATTGAGATTCAGGTGCCTCTCAAATCTCGGCGGAAAGTTTTCAAACCGCCCAACACGAAAAAAAAGGTAAGTTTCGAGACTTCATCCAATTAAGCAGTTGCAAAGGAGCCATATCTCGAATGAGAATTAAAAGAAGAAAGGGGGAATGTAAAAAATATATCAAAATAAGTTATAAATTTATTAAGCTTTTAATTAGATAAAGATAATCGAATATAGTATCTTTAAACTTAGTGTCTCTGAAGGGATACGGATTAATAATGTCACGAGGACGTATCCTACAGTTGAAATCCCGACCTCTCGCTCTAGAAAATCTCGGTGCTGGTAAAAACCCCCAACAAGAACTTGAAAACTGTGCGAAAGAGATTGAAGAAAAGAAGTTGCGGGTCTTCGCCGACTGATAACTCGCGATCTCCATAAACCGTACGAAGTTACGACAAATATTTATCTTCTCACTTTTTTTCGGAAACCTTGTCTCTCATACTTCGTTTAACTCGCGAAACTTTTACTCGATACGCTGCGTCGTTTCGTTTTATTTGATCTTCCATGGAGCCGACATGAGAAAGAATGAATACCCGCCGAAAACGTTGAATAATTTATCTACCCTCGAACAATTTCATATTTCGTGTAACTAATGTCAGCATTCTATTTTCACTTCCTAGTTTCAACTTTTTGAATTTTCATGCACCGTCACATACGTGTAAAGTCGAACAAGGTAAATATTGATTTTGTTAAAATCGATTTCGCGTAAAATCTCAGTTTTATTAATTTCCCATCTGCTCTAACATTCCTTTAACGAACCAATCGCGTGTATATTCTGATTCCGGCCAGCGGAACGCAATTTCACGACGTTCCCTGTGTAAGCACGCCGCAGAAAATATCACGAAAAATATAAATAACGTATCTAAGGGATATTCGTAAAATATCTGTCAGCGAAGGTTAAACGGTAACGGACATACGCTGTCAACAAACTACGGGGACTCCACCTGTCAGAGCGAACTGACCACGATAAACCTTTAAACGCATGGACTACATATTCTACTTTGCGAGTCGTGAACTATTTAAGAGAACGAACGAAAAAAAATGAAAACGATGGTTACACGGTGCAGCAGCTGATACCCCGTAATTTATTATAAACCCAGGTGGAAACACAAAAATTCGAGTTTCATTTCGAAATCACTGCGTTACTTCCGGTCAACGCGGCTGACTACATTGTATC